>CAHIKZ030004937.1:305000-435000 GCA_903632075.3 Acanthosepion pharaonis | reverse complement strand
GTTTATTTATTAAACAATATATTTAATTATTTTTAACCACTGGCCTGAATGTTTGAGAAATCTTATTAAAGAAAATTTGAAAATATTTCAAGAGATCTATGACGGGAGAGAGAAAAGCATGAAATTGGTTTCGCCTGACTGTTCGTTCGTAGCCAAGCGGTAAGGCACACAAAGCTAAACAGTGGCTCCCTCTGCCCTGAGACACACAGGTTTTATTCTTGCTGAAGATTACAAATTTTTCTTTAATAATATTTCCCAAAACATTCAAGCCATAAGATGAAAAATAAATATACAGTTTAATAAATAAACAGAGTGCTTGCCCAAATACAAGTAACCATTAAAAATAATGTTTAAAGTGATAAAAAAATCTGTCAGATTAATAACAATTCAAAAAAAAAAAAAAAAAAATTTATATATATATATATATATATATATATATATATATATATATATATATATATATATATATATATATATATGAACATTTGAACATATATGGTCAGATGTAATATCCTATAACAAAGAATTATTGCTCAACTATTGTATTGAGCCCTATTTTTAAATTAATGCTGTCAACGTTTGAATTTATATTTGATTCATTCTTATTTCATTTGTGTGTGTATATATATATATATATATATATATATTACACACACATGTTCCAATAGTAGATATGCACCTTTCTGTCCTGTATTTGGTATGTGCAAAAGTTTCCAGTGTTTTCTGTTCAGAAATCCTTCCAGTAGACCTTCAGTCCAAAATTATAAAAAAAGAAAAAAATAAGCACAAAAAAACAAATGTCTATATGCACTTTATATGCATATATCCACAAGTTTCTGTGAATTGCATATTTATATACTCCTGTGCACATACATACAGACACCTCCATGTATTCCTATTGAATGAATAATAGAAAATACTAAAATGTGATTTTCTTGCAGAATAAAACTTGATTTAAAAATTTCAAGTTCTAATAATTTGAGCATCAGATTTTCAAAAGCATTGATGAATGTAAAACACATGCAAATGCTGTGAGTGAAAGAGAGAAAAGAGAACGGATGAGAGCTTTCTGATACAAAATGTTGAGAATAATAGTCATGCCTAAATAAAAAGTTAAGTCAACAATTTAAATTATTCTTTTATTAAGCATGACTTCTACAAAAGGGGGTAAAAAAAAAAAAAAAAAAAAAAACAAAAATAGAACAAGCAAAAGAGAACCGACAAAGAAATTGTTGGCTAGGTGATACTGGTTAATTTAGTGTCAAATACAAATCTTATAGGACAAAAATAAACATCAGTCAAGTTTATACCAAAAAAAACAAGCTAGACATGGTTGAGTTTACACCATTCTGCAAGTATCTACTTAGAAGATCATGTGCTGTTTTTTCTACATGTCAATTCTCAAAGGAATAAAGAAATACCAAAAACAATTGTAATTCAAAGAAACTAAAGAAACCAAAAAGTTTTCCAGAGTTTGACAGAAAGTAAATAAAAATAAAGAAATTGTAAATAAGAAAAAAAACAATGAAAATATTTCATATGATGGTGATCTCTGAAATAACAATTAGTTGCATCAAAAAACTTTGGTTATCAATTTTTGGAAAGATTACTTTCCAAGATATATATATATTTGCACCAATGAAAAGTGCATATAAAAAAGAAAAATCAAGAGTGTGACACAATGACATTCACACACACGCACACACATTATTATATAATGTGTGTGCGAATGTCACACTTTACTCCTAGAGGCTGTAGCCTAACATATACCATTTTAGAATTGGAGTGATTCCATGAGCAAATTAAAACATTCCAGGCTGATCCAGACTAGCAATCCTCAAATTTGGGATTCCCAAATTTTAATTACTGTGATTGTTTTTGCTAATTTTTTGTATAACAATTTTTATAACTTGCAAATAAATTTGGGAATAATGAAATTGCAACATCTAGCAAAATTTGCACATGAAATAAAAATTATTTGTACAGAAAGTAAGGACCTACATACATCAAATTGACATTAAACAAGTGATGGCAGATGAATTATCATTGAACTTTTAAAAGCTAAGTGTAAATATTAATGCAATAGTAAAATGCAGCAATCAATTTTGAGTTCTTCTGTAGTTTGTTGTATATCACATCTTCTCCTCCCTACCTAACAGGTAAGAGGGTAAATTTCAAAATCTATGGTTTGACCAAATAGCCCTTCTCAAAAATGTGATATTTGGTGTGATTTTGAGAAGTGGGTCAGACCAGATTAAACAACCTTTATTCAAGCAAGAGTGGGGGTAGAATTAGAACTAAACTGAACAACATCTTCCAACAAAAGCAAGTTTCACTTGATAAAATTAAGTCTTACACTCTACAAATTTTCTTTATTTAATTTCAAATAATGAATCCACTTCTTCCTTCCACAATGGTATCTACAGGAGACATGAATTGAAGGAAATTTATTTGCCTCTTTGCTAATATTGTAGAAAAATAATGAATTATCATAACCCTTTCTCTAGAGGTAAGCAGACACAGTCAACAGGTAAGATAACTTTTGGTGGGGAGAGGAGATAAAGTATTGAATAAAGGAACATTTCTCTACTTTTAATTAACAGGTAACTTGTGCATCTACTCAGTACAAGTTGTATTACACTAAGGCCATCTTTTAATAAAGAAACTTTACTGCCAAAACAGCCAAAATCAAATCTTATATTTAAAACAAACTAGCAGCATGGCCCAGCATTGCCCGTGCTTGATTCAAAAATCGTACGACTCATAAAGCAATCGCTATCACTTGACTTAAAATATTTTTGCCTTTCCTTTAAAGGAGTGCCCTTTGCCATGCTGATATTGCTACATGCCTTACTTCTTGCCTATCTCACACTACGAATTTTTTCCAAGCTCTATACTAAACATTAAATCTGTTACAAAAAAAGATCTAAACAAAATGAACACAGAACAATCACCTTTAAAAAAGGACTCATAATTGGAAAAACCAAATGAAAAAAGAATGTTAACAACAAATACTTTTTCACACCCAACCCAGTTCTGCGGAATCAGAATCAACGTTGAGTTTAAGCAAGCGAATGAACCAATCGAAGTAAAGTGCCATGCAGATTTAAATTTTTCCCACTTGTGATGAATGCAGCTATCGATTTTTTTTGCATGCTAGTTAACATTTGTGTCAGTCAGCTGTTGGCGCTCACGTTGGCCAGTAGAATCTTCCTGCCTATTTGTGGCAGCCAGCTATAGGCTCTCACTCTGACCAGTACAAAATGGCTGCAAACTACATGAAAACTGCCGTAGAAGCATAAAAAAAAAAAATCGATTATTTCCACTATCGATGGGAGTTGCGAAATGCAAGGCCGATCTTGGCCTTCCCGCTAACTTGGAGCATGTGCATGTAAATTGTGGTGGAAATCCGTCAAAAATTACGGCTGTGCATTTGTTATACACACACATCCTGCCTTTTATAGATAGAGGTTGAAAGTAAAAAAAAAAAAAAAGAGGAAATACTTAAAAATGAAATTGCAAAGATATTATTTATTTTTTTTTTTTTTTTTTATTACTCATTTTCAAAATAATAGTTTATTCTCATGTCCATAACTTGATGCTTGGCATATTTCAGTTATGATGCCCTCTGTTCTTCAGGTGTTTGTTATAGTTGACAACCTTCCAAAAATATTAAAGTGAACCATTTATTCAGTCCACAAGTCTGTTCTCATTTTGGCCGTCCATGCTAAAGGATATCTCATATCCGTTAATTCATCCTTGTGATTTCCATTGTCTGTCATTTCTAACGAAGCAGTGCTTTTTTACACCAAAACCAACAAGAGAATTCAATTCCAGACTGTCATTTAACCAATTGACCAATGCTTTATTCATAAAGCCATTGTCCTAGAAAGTTGTCAACTACAAGACACCTTAAGATGGCTGGAGAATACAATAGCAGAAATGTGATTATAAAGAGAAAAACGAGGACATTAGACTGAGTAAATCAATGTATGGCAATAATTCTTCAATTTCAGACATTGATGAAAATTAACTTTCAAAAATTACATTAAATAGTGTAATGATGTGAACTTTAAAAAGTCAAACAAACAAAAAAAGAACATGGCAGGGGTTAGCATTTATATATCACATTCTTTATTTTACTTTGAAACAATGAAAACAATGATTTTCATGACAAGACTAATTTTGTTTGTTCCTGTAGAAGTAAACAAGATTATTGCTTATTTATTTTTGGTGGATACCCATGTTTGAATAGACTCCCAATCTTTTAAACTGTATGTTTTATGTCTACCAGTCTGTACACTCTAGAAAACTTATTAAAAGACAATGTTCTCTCCAGCAGGCACAAAAAATTTGAGGTCTATTCAAACATAGGTATCGACTAAAAATAATGTTTGAAGTAATAAAAAAGTCAGATTAAAAATAAATCCATTAATTCTTTAGAAATGTGTGTATGTGTGTGCCATGTATCCTTAAAGACACATGGCACAGTGGATAAAGGTGTTGGTTAGATCCAGTTACAGGACCCGAAGTATTGTGAGTTCAATACTTAATTAAGGCAGTGGAGAACATGGAGAGGTGAATTAACAGAAGATAACTGACACCCATTAGACATGGAACTAGAACAGTCTACCACAGCAAGCAAAATAAAGGGTTCAGTTTGACATTCCAACCACCTGAAGAAGTCCAGAGCATACAATGGCTGAAACGTTGTGATAAATATGGCAACAAGATGAGGACAATAGTCTGAATAACGTAAGTAATGATTGAGCAATTTTGAGCAAAAGAGCTAATTCCTGTGCAAATAATTGTCATCTTTTTTATTGGTACTATGCTAATTTAAACTATAATTTCAGATAACATATTTCTATTGAACTATTGTTTTATTGTGACTAAGAAAAAATTTATATCTCAGAGTTTAAAAATCACAGTAGAAGTAGCACTCATAACCACATGATAATTTGGATAATTGCTAAGACAGCAAAACACTTGCATAAATTCAGATTATTATTAATATGTGCCATTCCATTCTAATTTAGTATGCCATAATCCAGGTTTTATGCCAAAAGTTATTTATATATATATATATATATATATATATATATGCGAATGTGTGTGAGAGATATGAATCTGAGTACACATACATTTATTATTCAGATTGGCTGGACACATATGGACATTTAATTTTTATACCAAGTAAAAGGTTACACAAGATCATACACGCACGTATATAAGTGGACACTGAGGTTACTACTGGCCAGTGACAAGGTTTAATGCAGGAGTACAATCTTCAGGCCATGGCCAGAATATTGTGTTCAAGCATGAAACAGTCAACACTCATCCGTGTATACTTTTATTTTTACACACACTATACTTGATATTGAGAACTTTTATCCATAAATATAGCATAACCTAAACCTTTTTATCATTTTGTCTGTGTGAAATATATCACTCTTCATTAATGAATTGAACACTCTGGCTGCTGTTGTCTGTATGCTTTCATATATAATACATGTGAATTTCCCTTTCTCTGCAGTACACCGATAGCTTAGGTGTAGGATCTCCAACTGATGCCAAATTGGTCAGGTTTCAATCCTGGCTGGAAGCAATCAGATGTCTAACCACATTGATGAGCCGAGATACAGCAAAACAAGCTTGCATGTGGATGGCTATATATATATATATATATATATATATATATATATATATAAAACCTAGTGAGCCAGACAAACCTACCCAGGTTTCATCTAAGTGGATGCGTCAGGAAAGCTGGCTTATGATCTGCTTAGGTGAAACCTGGGTAGGTTTGTCTGGCTCACTAGGTTTATCTAGGTCTGCTCTACGGTTGTATTGAGCTCTTTTGTTAGTTAGTTGTTTACTCGTGTCGGGGTTTTTTCTTTGGGCTTCAAACCTGTATCTGTGCGATTTTTTCCGACAGACTTTCATGTTACTAGCTCTTTCTTTTTTTTAAAACCATTTTCTCCCCTCGAGATTGATTTGATTATTGGCAAATCAAAAATTCAAAGGTTTTTCGAAATGAGTATAGTTACCTATATATATATATATATATATATATATATATATATATGGCTGCTTACCAAAATCAAGCCTCTGTAAAAACATGCTCAAAATGTCCAAATACAAATCTTATAGGACAAAAATAAAATAAAATAATTAGAAAGATACATAAACATCAGTCAACTTTATGCCAAAAAAAACAAGCTAGACATTGTCGAGTTTACACCATTCTGCTAGTATCTACTTGGAAGATCACGTGCTGGTTTTTCTACATGTCAATTCTCAAAGGAATAAAGAAATATCAAAAACAATGGTAATTCAAGGAAACTAAAGAAACCAAAACGTTTTCCAGAGTTTGACAGAAAGTAAATAAAAATAAAGAAATTGTAAATAAGAAAAAGGACAATGAAAATATTTTATATGATGGTGGTCTCTGAAATAACAATTAGTTCCATCAAAAAGAGTTGTTGAATAATGAATGTTGCCAGGATTGAAACAGGAACTATAAAGTTAAAAGTAATACTCTTATAAGCCAACCTAACCAACCTTCTAATTAAAATGGCAAAAATGTTAAGGTTTATTGGCATTGATTCACCAAATAGACTCAAACCTTTACATTCCAAATGAATATCAGGACCTTTTTTATTAACATGGAAGTGCTCTTAATTCGTAAGTGGGCTAGCTTATTATAAAAATAGTATACATACTTTTGTTAACTCTAGTTCCCAAGTTCAATCCTGGTAACATTTATTATACAATAAGACATTTTTTGAATATGGAAGCAGAGGATAGTCCCACTGAAAAATGGTTTGATGGGCCAGATTTGATTCGCTTTTCTATAGTATAAAAAAATGGATAGATAGAACCACATTTGTCAAAGTATTTGATTACTTGCAAAAATCATTTGAATATTAACAAAAAGAAAGTGTAGTATCTGTTCTTTTGAAAGTGGGAGCAAAGTGAGGTGTCTGTTCTCCCCATTTTATGAGAGAAGGCAATTGGTCTCAGGGATTCCGACCATGCAGCAGCACCTCCTTCATCACACAAAGAGAGGTAGGGATTGGTATAATGTCAATGTCAGCATAACAGTAGTCAAGGAGACTGCACAGTTTTTCTCCTTGATCCATATATACACACTTATGGGATTCCCATATAAAAAAGACATTGTGTTATATCCTGCTTTAGTGGGGGAGGTCAGGTTAATAAAATCAACTAAAACAAGATAGAAAAGCAAGTTACATTGTGTTTGTATTGATAAGAATTCAAGAGCAAAAAAATAAATCACCACCAGATACAAAGAGACCATTGTTTGAATCAAGAGTTTAAATTCTACAACAAATTAAATTTTAGTTGTTTGGTTTTATATATGGTCACATGGCAGGGTGATTCAAGCATTTGCCTTCTAACCATAAAACTAAAGTTTGAATCTCAACATAACCAATTTGTTTGAAAGATGACTTCTTCATGTTATCATCTGGGGAATGTAATTCCAGCATGCAGCACTGTTAGAAAGTACCTGAAAAGCATACCACAAGTTGACCCAAGCCTTATAAGTGAAATTGGGTAGACAGGACTATTCAAAAACTGTCAATGGTTGTGCCAGCACAAAATCACAAGCCATCATGACTTAGGGCTTGAGCCACGTTCAAACTGTTGATCACACCAGATTATGTGCTCTCTCCTAGAAACTGTAACTAAGGTCTGCTCAGCATAATTTCAGGTGAACACAGTGGGTGTTGAACAAACAAATGTGCTTGAGCAGGTATCTGCAACAGGAACTGGCTAACTGCATTCGTAGGTAAATTTCCTCAGAAAAGCTGGACCTTTATTTATATATATATATATATATATATATATAAAAATAAAGGAATAAAAAAAAAAACGATCAGAGAATGAATTTAATTTTGACATTAAAATAGAAATTTATACAAATATTTTTAAAGCAAAAATAATTTATTAAGAAAATATTACACTAAGCACACCACCACAAAAAATACAAAGAGGGGTTCAGTAATTATACATTTGTCAAAATTCTAAATCAATTCAAACAAGTCCATATATGTATAAAAAAAATTTCAGAGTGCACAGATATTATACCAATTGGTGCTAATCCCCATATAAATAATCCTGTCAATTTTAACATGTACTAGGTAAGTAATTAAAATTGAATATAGAAAATTATTACTATCAAGAAAAGTTGTATTGCAAGCTGAATGGTCCTTTCTAAAATACAAATGTTTGGATGTAACAGGGAACAATCTCTTCACTACAGGAGGAGGAGGAGGAGGCAATGGCAGTATTATCACCATCTCAAAATGGAGGTAGAGGAGACATCATCCCCAGCACAGGATCAAAGAAAAGGCATTGGTTCCATCATAGTTTCAAAGCAGCATTTAAAAATGTATGACTCCATTAGTTTTTGTGACTCGTATTTTCACTATGAAGAGAGGAATCATCATTATTTCATTATTTGGATCTGTGTTCCCTTGTTCGTTCTTTATAACACACAGTTTTTGGCTAACTTATTCTCAATTTTTTTGTGATTTGTATTCTAATTTGGAAACTTTAGCTTGTAGAAAAAAAATAAAGACACATAACACAAAATATGACTGCAATACACACCTAAAAAAGGTTGGAAAAGAAATGAATCAAAATGCCATTGTTTTGAGACCAAAAATTAAGGTATTAGTTTAGGTGGAAAAATTATGAAATCAAAGCACTCATCTTTATGATCTTTTTTTTACCAGCATACAAGGTCTGATCAAAAAGTATTGGGACTGTTATGATGGAGCTAAAAGTATGCAGAGTGAAGTCACTTGGCACAGAATGACCTATGAAGTTTTTGCTCACTTTCATTGTTTATAGCAGTGCTTGGAAGGAAAGTGTGTAGAGTGTGGGCATCTTGCACTATCATAGAGGTTCTATCAGTGATGATGGCTTGTGTCAAAGTTTTTGTCTAAGGACAAAATTACCCAGCAATGACAATCACTATATTCCCCAGATACTATAGACTGGCACTGAAAAATCACAAAAAGCTTTACCAAGTAATGAAAACCACATCTCTTGAAAACTTCCAACAGCAAACTGGTAGCACATGTAACTTGAAGGGAAAATGATATAATCAATATGTTGATTTTCTACACTATCTTAAACAAAAAGGTTAGAAAGGAAACACTTGTCAGTAATAGAAACAGCAATAACAGTGGACTTGATAAGTCTTATTTCCTGGAAAAAAAAAAAAAAAAAAAAAAAGATTTTATAAATTTTAACTGCTCAGTCAAGAAATGCCAAATTTTATCTCTTTTGTTCTGTTAACATTTATTGTGTAATTTTACTTTTAATGATTTTTAAAAGCAGAATTCTTTCTTACATGCAACAATTGAGTTAATTGAAGACAAAAATCATACACTACTCATACAGAAAATACAATTGTAAAATTCTTTTTAGTTTTTTGATGGTACAAGTAAACTTTTATTTTATTTATTTTTCCAGTAATTTCGACATTATGTAACAAGTACATAAATTGGATTCAAATTAATTAAAGTATTTCACAAAAGTCAAAAGCAATACAGATACTTTAGGTACAATTTTGTGGATTTACTAATTTCTACTAATTTTTCCTTTTTGGTTTACTTTATATCAACATCAATGTAACTTAACATTCTACAACCATTGACTAAATTTGAATGGCATCTGCTGGTAGACTTGTTAGTAAGGAGCAGTCAGATATTGGTGCATAGCCAAATGGTTAGAACATTTGCTTTTCTGACCATGAGATCCAAGTTCAAATCTCATCATAGCCGATTTTTAAGGCAAGTGACTTCTTCATGTTATCAGACTGGGAAGATGGTCTCAGCATGAAGCACTGTTGGAAAGTGCCTGAAAACCATACTAGAGGCTGACCCAAACCTTGTGAGTGAAATTAAATAGACAGAATTGTTTGGAGACTGTTCATGGTTGTCCTAGCACAAAGTCACAAGTCATTGTGACCAAGGATTTGAGCATACTGGCCTTGTTCAAACTACTGATCATGCCATATTATGCACTCTCTTCCAGAAACTAACTAAGATCTGCTGAGCTTTGTTGCTGTATAAACCACATATCAACTCCTAATGAGTCATTTAATGTCAAAATTTAATTTTCTTGGGAACATTAATTTCTTTTAAAAAATATATTGTTGCCATTTTTTTAAAAAAAATTTATATGATAAGATATAGTTTAAGGTATGCTATTTACATTGTTTGGACTGTTGTCTTCATCTTTGTTGCCATATCCATGATGTTTCGGCTGTTGTGCACTCTGGCATTCTTCAGATGATTGGAATTTCAGACTGAACCTTTTATTTCATACACAGGGATAGATTGTTCTAGATAACTGATACTGAGACATTCGAAAGAGGCATGATATGTGGAACTAGAACAATAATGAACAGTCATGAATATGACAATGAAGAGGAGAACAACAGTCCGAACAATGTAAATAGTGTAAATAATTACAATACCTCATCTCAGAAATATAGACAAATATCAAAGGTTTGCTATATTTATAGGTAAAAGTGCTCAGGTAGGTTTTAAGTAAATGGCAACTCAAAGTGTATTTCATTATTATAAGCATTTTAAAGGAAAATTATATGCAGGTGTGTTTGTGTCTTGAATATTTAAGTGTGTATATACAAGTATGCGGATGCATTTAAATAGATACTCAGCCATACACATGTGTGAAAATCTGAAATCAGTATGTTTATTTTTCTCTTCCATTATTAAACATTCTCATTTCATTCTAGCCGTGATAGAATTCAAAATCAGTTGCATGGTCTTGTGATGAATGACTTTTCAATTCTGTAACCTCCTCTTTCCCACAAATGCAATGTTGCAAGCCTATTTGCTACTCTGCTGTTATTTCCATGGCAAATGTTCAGGAGCTAGATTCTTCTTCCATTGAACCTTTATTGCTAGGACATGTTATAACACTTCCACAGAATTGAATCATCTACATTTCCTCTGTTCCAAATGTAAAGAGATGGTTCTACTCTGACAGAATTTCTCCCTCTTAAAGAACTGTCATGTGAGAGTGGTTCTCTGAACACTTCAGATTTCATCTGTTCAAATTTATCCTCATAATCTTCATTTCCTATCACCTTTTCTATCTTTATTATGAACCTCATTCAGCTTTACTAACTGTAACCCTCTACTTGGAGTGGTTCTCATGTGTTGTACTGAGTAAAATTTCAAATTTTCTTTTTAAATTTCAAAAATTAAAACAGCATCTTTAATTTTTTTTATAATTGTACACTCTCACAGCATTCATCTTTTCATCTCTGTATGCCATTGTCCTCAAAGACACTGCAACCTGGCATCTCTAGTACAAGGTTAATAACTTCACTACAGCAAAATGTTATATAAATTACAAACAAAATAAAAAAAAATGGTGTATTATATACTCAAATGTGTTTTTTCGAATTTTATAAAGTGATTCATGAAATGTATAGAAAATACTTTAAAAGATGAGAAAAAGTTAGCAAGTCTGGAATAATGAAAAAAAAAACTTAAAAATAAAAGAGTTTACCTCAATCTTGAGCTATGCCACTATTCAGAAACCACATTTTAATTTAAAGTCTTTCCTCAATATCTGAATCATCCCTATTTAAAATTACCATTGTGGAAGGGTGGAAGTTTCCAGCAAGACAATGAGGATCTTGAAAAAGATTAAAAGATTAGAGTAAAAATTATAGTCTCCAGTATATGACAAGTGCATGTCAGCACTAAGTGTATTTAAAATATCTATAAGTTTTCAAGTAAATTCTCAAAACATCAAACCTAAGATTTCCCAGAACCAACTATTTGTGGTAGACCAACAAAAAAAAAAAAAAAAAAAAAAAAAAAATGTCTGTGTACAAAAAACTGTAACCAAACAAATATCATATATGATGGAAATATAGTTTTAAGGTATGCTATATTTATAGGTAAAAGTGCTCAATATCAGGTAAAGAGTATGTAAATATCAGGTAAAGAGTATGTAAATATAAAAGTGGACACTGAGGTCAACACTGAATGGTAACAGGGTTTCAGACTTTAACACAAAATTGCATTCAAGCATAACAACGAGACTGTCACCATTGTGTTGATCTCGGTCATTTTATATATATATATATATATATATATATATATATATATATATATATATACACACACACACACATACATAAAATGTTTATGGTATTTTTATGAGAGAAGAATGCTCAATATTAGAGATACAGTATTTCTTGATGTAGACATCAAGATCAACACTGAATATATATAGGATACTGATTATTAATGGAAGTGGAGGAGGTAGGAAACCAGCCGACCTCAGTTCTTTTGTTTAGGCCTATAGTTTTCAGTTATTTATAGTCAGCTTGCATCTTATTCAAAATTTGTTATTTTGTTTATAGTTATGGGAATTATATACAATAATTTGATAACTACTATTTTTACATTTCATTGCTGAATTTTTGCATAACAAAGTAAAAAAAAAAAAAAACAAAAAAAACATCAAGCAACCATATGCTTAATGTGAATCGCATATTACTTGCTAATACAGATTTTGTTGAAATAATTTTTTATGACCCTAATTTGACAGATCACATCAAAATAGAAGTTTTCCAAATTCTCACATATTTACTATAATTGGATTATAATCCAAATTTTATCATTTTATATATATATATATATATATATATATATATATATATATATATATATATATATATAAAAAAACAACTCTCAAGCTTACGCCAAAATCTAAAAATACTTTTGAAACATTGCAAGATATTGAAAATTTTCATCTGTAATATTTTTAGCAAAACTTCCCATTGTAAATAAAAATAAAATTTTATGAGATCAACAAAAAAAAAATTTCCTTGAAGCTAAATTGTCCATAATAAATTTTATATTCTTATTGTGAAAGGAACCAGAATAAAAAGGTGGTGGTAGTTATGAATGCAAAAGTATTGAAACAGTAATAATCATCAACCATATACAATGGATAGGATTCATTGTGAGAATGGGGACTGAGGAAGAAACATGATTTCCAAACAACATGTCTCTGGGGGAACTGAAGACTGGAAAATGTCCACAATACAAGTCGAGGAAGAGGTTTAAAGATAATGTAGATGTGAACATTGGGAAGAACTGACTTTAAATCATACAGTGGAGGCCCTTTATAAGGGAGGGATGCAATTCTTTCAAGGATGAATGTCTCAGGCATGCTCAGATAAAGCATTATCTATGAAGAGGCACTCACTCAGATTTACCAGCTAATATACAATGTTGAAAATGTGGTATGTGTCATCCCATCATCGATACTGAGCACTTTACCCTGCCAACTAAATATAGCAAATTTTAAACAATATATCGGGTTGGCCAAAATGTTAGTTCAGTTGAAACAAATTTTCTATTTAATAAGCAAACAAACATTTAGCCAACCCAATGATAATAAAAGCATGTGTGTGTGTGTATATATATATATATATATATATACACACACACACGTACATACACAGGGTGCGATGGATAAATTGTCATCTAAATTACACAAAAGTGAAAATAACACTGATTTCATTTTAACAGATATATTTACCAAAATTGCACAAACATATCTTGGAATACTAAAGAGTAAATTTATTCAATAAAATAGTCATTCGCCTCAAGCACACCTTCCAGACAACTTCGGAATCTCCTGCAACTCTTCTGGGTGGTCTCCTTGTTTAAGTTGGTGAATGCTGCCATAATCCTTGCCTTCAGTTCATATTTGGTATTACAAGGAGTTTGTCTCTCACTCAACTGCACCCCACACAATAATCAAGGGGATTGCAGTCTGAGGAGTTAGGTGGCCAGATATAAGAGGTGATGTGGTTGCAGAAATTGTCTGACAGCCATAATTGGGTTCTCTTGCTGTGTGGCATGGTACAGAGTCCTGTTGCCAGACATAGGGTCTTCTAGCAACCATCCTCTTAACAGGCAGCTCTACCTCCTCAAGGCACTTTATGTAGGTCTCTGTGTTGATTCTGAGGCCCTCACCAACAATTTTGAGAGTTCTTTTCTTATCAGAACAAGAGTGAGTTTTCAGAGCTGCTATACCTTTGTAATCACAATTAGACTCATCCAACTCTTTCCAAATCCTCTGCACTGTTCTCATATTGACACCCAAATTGGTCGTATTGGAACTTCCAGCACAAATGCCAAGCAGTACAGCATGCAGTTTCCAAATTTCTGGTAGAGTGAAATGCATCATGGTGCTCTTTTTCTCACAGATGGGACCCAACTGACCCTACTATACTGTGCAGTTGGCAAAAATCAAAAACAAACAATGTGCACACAAGAAATTATAATTATAAAATGGTGACAATTTACCCATCACAGCCTGCATGTTTGTATAAATACACAAGGTGCATCAGGTATTCGAGGACACATTTTTAGAAATTTGTAAGTGCCCAACTAAAAATCTTAATTCTTTTTTTCAACCACTACCATGGAAGCTTCATCTTCATTAAAAGGCATGCTGTGCTTTAGCCACCAACCACACAGATTCAGGGTTAACCTTTTAGTATTCAACCCATCCAAACCCACCCCTCAAATATTGGCTCTCAATATTCAGCTAGCTGTAACCCATCCCATATACACTTGCAAATAACAAGCATGTTGAATGCCAAAGGATTAAGAAAAGAGATCGTGTCACCAGTGGTTAAAAGAGAAAAAAGATTTTCAACAGTCAGGCATTGTCAATAAGTCAGGGATATCATTAATGAGAACTCTAGAAAATCTATAAGGGCAACTACCAATCAGCTTTATGTGTCGGAGGAAAATAGTCAAACCTGTGGTGCACAAAAACATCAGATACAAATCCTACATTATAAAGAGAGGGCAGTATTATCACTAATACTTGCGGGAAGAGTGTGATCCAGCTAAAGCACTTGCTAAACTAAGTACTTTCATGATCATGTTACCTCTCACATGACTCTTCTGTGGCCAAAACAGTTAAGGCATGTCAGGTTTTATGACAGTTCTGTATAGGATACAGGTTCAATTCCTGTTGGAGGACGAATATTTTCTATGAAAATTTCTGACATTCAGGCCAGTAAATGTTGTTTAATACTGTTTATTATAAACAGAGCATTTACTTAAATATTTTTATCTATAAAAAGAATGTATAAACATAAAAATGTCTTAAAATAATTGTCAGACTTTGTCCATTTCATATATATATGTGTGTGTGTGTGTGTGAATTTCAGTGTGTCAAACTTTCAACTTTACACCTAAAGGCCATAGCATGACATATCTTACCATTTTGGAATCAGGCCGATTCCATGAGCAAATTAAAAACATTCTGGGCCAGATCCAGACCCAAAATCCTGAAATTTTGGATTCCCAATTTTTCATACTGCGATTGTTTTTGGTGATTTTTTTTTTTGTGCGATTCTTTGTGATAAATTTTTTTTTTGTACAATAACAACTTTCATAATTAGTAAATAAATTTGGGAACAATCAAAATTAATTGCGAAAAACCCAGCAATAGTCAGCCATGAAATAAAAATAATTATTTGTATAGAAAGTAAGGACCTACGTACATCAAATAGTCTTTAAGTGGCAGAAGAATTTTCGTTGAACTTTTTAAAGGAAAGCTTAAATATTAATGCAACACTTTAAATGCAGCAATCAATTTTGAGTTCTTCTGTAGCTAATTGTTGCCTATCGCATTTACTCATTTCTACATATTGTGATGAAGGCCCAATCTAGAGTCCTCTACAGGAGCTAGCTTAAATGTCACCCTTTAAAGCTAATATATATATATATATATATATATATATATATATATATATTCTGTATGGACACAGACACACATACAGCCTAACAGTTATTAAACAAATTTTTTTTTCATCTATACCTTTTCAATTTAATGTTTTATCTCTGATCTATAAAAAAAATTGGGTTAAGTGCACTGACATAGAAGGGGATTATACTGAAAAAATAAATATTTGTTGTGTAAAATTAATATTTTTTTATCATTAGGCTATAAACTTATTGATGTCCCTACATGTGTGTGTGAATGCGCGTGTGTGTTGCACCCATCCACAGGAAATATGCACAAGATAGGATGTTTCCAATAAAAATAAAAATCTTAAATTGTCCTCAATAGATGGAGCAAAAATGTAGCAGATGGAGGCAGTAAAAAATAACCACAAAATCAGAAGCATAAAAATCATCAAAAGTGAATAAACAGAAAATGATAATCTTGTATATACAAATAAATGTCCTGTTACTTCTAGCAACCGTACCAAAGCCATTATCTTTTTATATAAGCACAAAATAAATCTGATAAATGCTCAATGTTGAAAACCTACTCTTTATAGACCTATAAAAATAAAAAACATTGACACACACACATATATATATATGTATATGTATATATAAATGGCAAGAACTCACCACTACAAATGCCAACTTTTGAAGACAAAAACTTAAAATAATAAAAAAGGGACTTCTCCCCTTGCAGCATATGTAAAAGTTGAGCTGGGTTAAAAAAAAAAAATCCTCCTCATCCTGATAGGATATGGAAAGGCAGAGAGCCTTCTTTTGGATGACAATATTTATTTAAGAATTAAAAATCAACATCTGATTGAAGGTACATGTGGGTGGCTTAATGAATGGTTAATAGTGCTAAAAATGGCAATGAAGAGCAGAGTTCAAATTCTGGCTATGACAGATTGTGTTAACTTTCCACTAATGCATATTAGTATATCAAGAGAAAAGACATAAATCCATCACTTTTCTCTGAAGCTTTGGATAAAATAAAAGGGCAGACAACTTGGTTAGCAACTAAACTAGAAAAAGAACAACTGAATTTAAAATGAAGGTGGCAAATGGAAAACCAATCAACTATATTTTCTTAAGAACAATAGTGACAAGATATAATTTGCAGGCAGATATTAAAGTAAAAGGAAATTGTGGAGGATCAGGATTATTTGAATTCTAAAGGTACATGGTACTTTAAAAAAAAAAAAAAAAAAAGAAGTTGGACTAATAATTTTTACTCAGTGGGACTTCTGTTAATTTTGATTTACACATAAATTTCAGAGTCAAAAATAGCATCTATGAAATCGTTGCCTCCTCAATATGAATTTAACCCAAAAATATGGTTGCAAATAAAATTAAATCATGTTTCCCAATATGAGATATACTATATTTGATGGCAAATAAGGTTCACTGGATATAATTTTATTATAATAAATTACAATAAAAACATTTCACATCACTACATAAAAACTAATGTTTCAGTACTAAGATGGTACTTCTCCAGGTGATGGTAGATAACTTGTGATAAAAATGATTTATTAGAGAATTTCAAAAAAAATTTTTTACCTCTTTTTGTAAGTTAAAGTGGGTGCATAAGGTCAGAATTAAAAATATACTTATGGGTATGTCTAGATTAACCAATGAATGTCAGGTCTACACTAAAATAAAAAATAAGGTCAGAGGATGGAGGCAAAATGGGTTATTTTTTTACTGTATGCAACGAATGTTGAACAATCTCAACGATGAAGAAGAGACTTGAAGCAACAGAAATGTGGTTCTACAGAAGGATGCTAAAGATACCATGGGCTGAACATGTAAGCAATGACAAGGTTTTGTAGAGAAGGAAAACAAAGAGGAAAGTTATATTTAACATCAGGAAGAGGCAGTTGAAATTTCTGAAAAACAATGAGAAAGAGGGGCTTGGAAAATCTGATACTCACAGGACAGATAGAGGGAAAGATGGACAGGGAAAGCAATGCGGGACATACTTAATGGGCTTGAGCAAGTGGATGGTAGAACAGGGTCTGGGAGAAATGACAAAAAGACAGAACTTATTAAGAGCTACAAGAGACAGAAAGAGGTAGAGAGCTATGATCACCTATGTCCCAAAGGGACATGGCACATAAAAGAAGACTGGATTGGCAGCAAGATCTCACTATTTTACAGTTGAAATGTAACTAAGTTCCATGTTAATAGTTTCTTATCTCACACTTCTCAGTTGTGGAACTCTCTTGTGGCTTCTTCCTGTTCAGTCAACTTTGATCTTTAAAATTTTACATGCAATGTCAGTCATTATCTACTGTCACAATTGATACCTAAAGTTTACACACACACACACACACACACATATATATATATTATACGTTTATTTCTTATTCAGAATGGTTTATCAATAAAGATTAAAAACAAAATCAAGTTTTTTTTTTTTAAGCATTTCACCCCAAGCAAGGTGCGAGTGCCACTAGTACGCAAGGGGCTACAGAGAGTGAAAGTGAGGGTATAGTCTTGTTGTATTAAGGAAAGAATAAAAAGAAGAATGGAGGATTAAAAAAAAAAAAAAAACAGGGATCAAGGCATCAGAAGATGTTGATTGACATTACATTTACATAATAGCTATCAGGGAAGCAAGTAAGTGGAAGGGAGTTCTACTATCCAGAAGTGAGAGTGAAGAAGCAGTTGGAGTAGAAAAGGCGGTTACATTTAACTGTTTCAACAGTAAAAGGATGGGATCAAGATGCCAACCTAGTAGAACACTTAAATTTATGCAATCAGAACACCAGTAAAAATAGCTCGTCAGGACAGATGCCATGAAAATATTTATAGAAAAGACAGAGGGAAGCCACATTACATCAGTGAGAAAGTGACAGGAGTCAAGATGCCAAGCCAGGATCAATTACATTGCATATTCGTCTTTGGATTTTGTCAAGAACCTCGAAGTGAACAATGGGGGAACCAGACCATATATGGCAACAGTATTCAATGTATGGACGAACAGTAGATTTGTAGATGTGAAGGATAGACTCAGACAATAAAAACCTTCTGGCACAACACAGAGAACCAAATTTCCTTACAGTAGATGCAGCTATTGATTCAATGTAGTTGTTCCACCTCAGGCCAGTGAGGCGCTCTCATGAAGTTGAGCATCAACCATACTGATAGGAGGCAGGGAAGTTTCTCTATGGTGAGTAAGTGACAGTAGTTTTGTTTGGGATGCATTAAAATTCACAAGCCATTTCCTGCTTTGGTCAACCACAGACTGGAGATCGTTTTCATGACCAACGACTAGGTTAACCTTGTCAGCAATGCTAGATTTATTATTGAGACAGGAGTAAATCGTAGTGTCATCTGCATAGATGCCTACTTGAGAACTGATGATATCAGGAAGATCACTGATGAAGATCAGAAACAGTGCAAGACCAAGGATAGAACCTTGAGGAACAACAGCAATCATATGGAAGGAATTGGAAGTGAACACATTCAGGACACCCTTCATTTCATGGTTAGACAGGAATGATTGGATTAAATCAAAATAATTGTCCTGTTATACTATACCCCTGAAGTTTATGCAGAAGGCCAGCACGCCAAACACTTTCTATATACATAGAGCAACAGCTCAAGCTTTGCCATTATTATCAAGAGATTGGTATACATATTCAATTACAGATGTAAGCACATCAGCAGTAAACCAGGCAAAGTGGAAACCATATTGTTTGTCAGAAAGTAGATCATGCGAGGTGAGATGCTTAACTACTTCAGCATTGATTAAAGCTTCAAAGACCTTGCCAAAGAGTGGTAGGAGACTGATGGGATGGTAGTTAAATGGGTCAGAAGGGTCTCTAGAGTTCTTAAAGACCGGGATGATAGAGGAGGACTTCCAATAGGCTGGAAAGCAAGTATCATTTGGAGAGAACTGGAGCCAGCTCAAGGGCACATTTCTTTAGGACTACAGCTGATACCCTGTTACCATCACTTGCTTTATGAGTGTCTAAGTTAAAGATGATGCCAAATACCATCAAAGGGGTTATGCACATCTCACTCAGTATAGCCTCAGTTCTAGGGAGAAAATCAGGTGTGGCTACCCCAGATGAGTCATGTGTTGAGTTAGAGGAGGCTATTGAGGATTTGCTGTAGTTTACCACACTCTTGCAGAACTGCTAATAATCTTTAGAACAAAATTTGAGATGCAATACGTTGTTTCATGCTATCAGCAAACAGTAACTTTACTTCATTGAAGACACTCTTGCACTTATTATGAGCAGCAAACATACAAAAATGTCTGGTCATTTCAATAAATCTATTTACAGAAAATATTAAATTCTCAAACAATAACAATAAAGTATTAAGAGTTCAAAGTTTTAGCATTTAACTTCATAGAAAATGAATAAAAACAACCAACCAAAACTTAATAAAAGTGAAAACTAATCTGGAAGTCTCCATATGCAATCTAATTGTTGTCACCTAGAAAAGGTTACTGAATGAGGAATAACCAAAACGGAGGTTGGAAATGAAATGGTAATCTTTATAACATCAACAAAATACAATACTCGCCAGTGGCATGAAATAGGTAAACCACAGCTAGTGGTGGACTACTTAGATAGCATATTACCCTCCACCCATTTTACAATAGTGTCCAACATATTTATGAGGATTAGGACATACCTATTAGTGTTCATAGGTTTGGTATACAACAGTAATGCAATAAAAAAAAAAAATTAAAAAAAATGTAAAAAGTTAATCCATTCAATAAAAAAGAGGCAGGTTGCAAATAAAATATATTCACAAACTGGGGATATATGAAAAATTTTTGAGTGGTTCATAGGACAGTCTCACAAAACAGAGTAAATTCATTTATCAAATTGCTCCATTGACCTCGTGTCAAACACTGGTTCATTAAATATCTTTACTTTTTCAAAATACATACTTCCCATGTAACAATTTTACTTGTGTATATACCCATATGAAAAATATATATATATATATATATATATATATATATATATATATATATGTACACACCTGTGTGTGTGTGTGTGTGTGTGTGTGTGTGTTTGACAGCTGCATTTTTTTTTCCTTTTAAAGATAAAAAACCAAAATAGGACAGTTATATTCACAAATCCTCCAAATGTATGTGAAGAAGAAAAAAAATTTAGTGATAAGCAAATTTCTGGCAAGACTGATTCTATCTTTTTAGTCATGAAATTCTAAACACACACTGTATGAACTAATCTTTTGACTGTCAACATGATAAGTAAAAATTGTGTAGATCATGCCAGCAGTTGTAGCTCAGTGGGAGGCCTCAGACTGAAGGTCACCAGGACTGAAGTTTATCTCCAACCTCCACTGCTTGATGAATGATATTCATGACTATAAGCTTATAACATGGATAAAAAGAAAAAGAAAAAGAAAATCCATTTTGAAGGCCTCCCCATCTGAAAAGAGGGTCAAATTTCAATAAAAATTCCTTCATAGATATATTCTTATTGTCAAAGTTAAAATAAGATTGTCAGTAATCTGACTTTATTTTAAACTATGTTTAATATTAATCTGGAAAGCATAGGTTTAAAATTCAATATGCAGGAAAAATGCTCAATATTGGGGACAAAGCATTTATAGAGATAAACAGTGTGCACAAATTAACACTGCCTGGTGAGTGACAGCAACATGCCTTAAGTAATCATCAAGTCATGATCACTCAAGGCATGAAACTAAATAGTCATTATAGTTTATACCTACAAATGCTGACTACTCTTCCTCCATGAATATAGCAAATTTTAAACACATACAAACATTATGTGTGTGTGTGTGTATAGTGAAATTAATAAGAAAATCTAGAATATGTAGGGCATTAAATGAGCCATGTCCTTTACACATACATGAGAAATTACACAGGTTTATAAAAAAATAAAAATTTACTTAAAAGAAATGAAATAGCTATTCTTTGCCGACACTAAGATCTTCCTTCAATAATGTTTAATAAAAAAAAAAAAATTTTTTTAAAAAAGCTGAAAAATGAAACATACATATTTATATTTGATATTTTAATAATAATTTTTAAATAATAAAGTAACTCTAATACATTTGTTTGAAAAGAAGTATGGTGTATTAGTAATTAGAATTAGGAATAATATTTTAAAATTGTATTTTAATACAATGTACTCATATTCAAACAACCCTTTTGGAAAAAATCTTTATGCATCCAACTACAAATTTAATGGCAAAACAAAAGTGCTGAAATACTTTTTGTCATTGAAATAACCAGATGACATGTGAAAAACGGATGTCATCATTTGAACAGCCACCCCTACCCTACCTCAACCTATCCTCATTTTGAGAGCAACTTATATTTTGATACAATAGTTGTCAGTGAAAATGAATACCTGACCAAATTTCCAAAATAAATTATTCCAAAATTCACTTGAAAATGCAACAGTACTAGGGATTTTAATTTAATTCTATAATTAAATTTGAAGTTTTTAATTTCTGTTTTTGAAACATGGTAATTCCTGTGTAGCAATGGAACCATATTTTTAAATTAGTAAATTTATTATATAAGTGCAGTGGGTAAATTGTTGCCGTTTTATATTTTTTAATTTCATGCATGCATATTGATTGTTTTTGATTTTGTTGACTGCATAGTATAGTAGGGTCAGTTGGAAACTAGTGATAGCAATGTTATGCCTCCATTCATCTTCCAAAAGGGCCTCAGATTCAACACAGAAGTCTACATCAAGCCTACATTGAGGAGACAGTGTTACCCTGGGTAAAGAGGGTGGCTGCTGGAAGACAACAGAACTCACCATGCTGCACAAGGAGAACCCAGTCACAGCTGTCAGACAATTTCTTCAACCATATCACCCTTTACATCTGGCCACCTAACTCACCAGACAGCAATCCCTTTGATTATTATGTATGGAGTACAGTTGAGCCAGGGACCAACAAAACTCCTTGTAATACCAAAGATGAACTGAAGACAAGGAGACCATCCAGAATAGTTGCAGGTGATTTTTGAGGTTGTGGTTGAAATGAATGACGATCTTATTGAATAAATTTACTTTTTAGTATTTTAAGATATTTTTGTATAATTTAGATGGCAATTTATCCATCATACCATATATATATATATATATATATATATATATATATATATATATATATATGTATGTGTGTATATATATATATATATATATATTATATACATATACACACACACATTATTCCAAATGTTATTTTTAGCAGATATTGTTGTTATTTGAGTAAACACTCCATCTATTTTAAACAGTATTTATTTTATCTTTGTACTTGAGAAAATTTAAACCAAATGTGCACTTCAGCGGCATTTGAACCTGTATTCTCACTTTGAAGGAGAAACCATTGTCTGATCCAATATGCTTCTACTGCTCAGCCACAAAGAGTATTAAAATAAAGCAAGGTTCTACTTTACCATTAAAAGCACACTGACTCATACAGATTTTCCCCGGAATCTCGTATCTGCTAAGTTTCATATCCAAACTATAAACAAAGCAATTTTTAAAGAATTAATGGATTTTATTTTTTAACTGACATTTTTATTACTTCAAAAAACAGTTAGCCACTAAAAATGACGTTTAAAGTAATAAAAATGTCAGATTAAAAAAAAAGAAATCTAACAAAATGCCAGTCCAAAATCTAAGAGATGAAAATACATTTTATTCATCAAAATCTGCTTCTTTGTCAGTGCATAGAATTCAGTGACTGATAAAATATTATACAGTGAAATTTTCATCTAATTCCTCTGTGTAATCTGCAGATTTATTGATCCCCTTTGTATTTTACAGATAGAGGATAAAATAAATAAGCCAATGGGTAAATTGCTCAAACAACAGCAAACCAGTGAAAAACCTTTTCTGTAATTATTAATATCCCCCAAAATTAAATTATTGTATTTTTTTCTTTTTGTTTACTTCTCTTAGTCAAGCTGAGATGAAAGACAAATAGATTGAATCTCATCTCTTAAATAAAGATTGATATGTAATCACTAAGTGCTCACCTGCAGAGCATTTAATAGCAAAATAACAGCATGGTTATAAACAACTATTTTTTTTTTGCTCAGAACTGATTTCTTTGTTCTAATAACACCACCACCACCACCTTTGGACACCTTTTCATGTTCTTTTCATATATATATATATATATATATATATATAATTATTCTGCTTGTTTGTACACATGGCCATATTTTTTTTAATACACCTAGAATCAACATGTTGTATTTGCCTCATACCCAATTACACATTCTGACCTAGAAACCTACATTATATGAATTGGAAAGTTGCCGGAGGAGTAGAAAAAGGGAAAAAAATAGTGCATGGAAGAGGAAAGAAACCAGAGAAAAAAATGAAAAAAGATTGGAAGGGATAAGGAAGAGAATAAGAAGATACAGGTGAGGATGATGATTGGAAAGGATAAGGGAGAGAATGAGAAGATACAGGCAAAGGGTGAGAGAGGAGTATGAGATAACAGATAATCTTAACACCAACGAATTTCCATGGATCAAGCTAGTTTATATTACAATTTTCTGGCTTTTTGTTCTCAAATGCCTCTAAATAAGTTATCACTACTAAAAAATTTAAGTTCTCTGGAAATTAAAACTTGCTATGAAAATTGAAAAAAAAAAAAAATCCTCACTTTGACTTCAAAGATCTAACCAAGTCACCAAATCAGAAAATGAGTAATTCTATGTGAAATCAACAAGGGTCTGACCATTACTGGCACATTTATTTTTCAAATTTACTACACTTCTAGAGCTTCAGGATAGAAATTGAATGGTACCTATTTTACATCTCTTTCCCCAAGATATAACCCTTTGACCCTTGCCAAAAAGGTGAATTTTTGCAAATAGTCACAAAGTTTAAATATCAATATTCCAGTTGTTCTTTCACCTACTAAGCTAAATTATATGCCATTTTAAAGTACTTGGATAGATCTAAAAGATAATCTATTTATTTTTTTGTTTAAAGTTCATATAAGGTAATTTGACCTTAACCTTTGACCTTTAATTTCTCAAAAAGAATTTCTTTAATTTTTTTTTTTTTAAAATTTGACAAAGAATTTGTCTCCTTTATGACAAGATATGTACCAAATTTTGTGGTGGACTTTTGACTGTGGCCTGAGTTACAAGAGCCTTACTGAATTGGGCCAAATTCAAAATAGCGGATTTGCACATCTGCCACTATATGCTAACATTTTCATATCTCCAAATATGGTCAAGTTGTCTATCTCTAGAAAGCTTTTTGAATGCTGATTAATATTCTCATAAGAACTATGATCATAAAATCAACAGAATGTGTGTTATTTGTGGTTCAAATGTTGACCAATTCGGTGGAAAATAAACAACCTTATTTTTGGTTTTGTTTATATTTTTATTATACAACAAATAGATTTTTATATGAAAAAGTAACAATGAAAATAATTATTTAAAAAGTGTCATGAATTAATGCTAAGATAATATTAAATAATATGAAAATATGCAACAAATGATGTTAATGGCTAATAAATTATTGTCGACATGGTATACTAAATGCACAAAACAATCAAATTTTCATTTTTTTATACATATTTAAAAAATTAAGTTTTACTCTGAAAAAGTGATACATTGAAATGAATATTTAAAAAAAGATTCTTAATATTAGAAAAGAGATTAACAAGCAAACTTGTAAAGGTCACAGAGCCATTCCAACAGTGTTATGAAACCTTACATAATAATTCAACATTAACAGATTGAATGAAGCATATAGACAGACTGACTCAGTAAGTGTGGTACACATGAGTGTTAACTGAATATGCATTTTTGCTGAACAGAAGAATTTGAGCATAAACAGTTTAATAACTTTCTTATACCACCTCATGTTTTTCATTTTGGAAATAAGGAAGCAATATTATTAAGAGAAATAACTTTGTAAAAGAAGACAAGAAAAATTCAATCAATTGTCCTTTGTTCATCTCATCTGTTTCTAATTTAGATCTTCCAACTCATTTCTCTCTTCCAATTCAATCAAACTCTTTTCCAAAATAAAAATAGCAGATTAAATCTACAAAATAAAACCTTCCAATGTTAATTAAAAATCAAGATCATTATATTCTTTCCTGTATCAGAAAATCCAATGAAATAAAAGGTAAAATATGACCTCATGATTAATGGCACAAATAACATTCGCAAATAGAGTTTAAACTCCAAGTGGAACTGTTTCAATTCTTTTTTCACTAACACCTTTGGGAAAGGCACAAATACACTTATCCTCCTCCAACAAGCTATGAAGCTTTCTTGCTCTCCATCCGCATAGCTGATACTACCTTTCAGGAAAGTGAATCATTGTGCTTTCTCAGGCTAATGTTTTCTGCTGATATGAAATAAAAGATGTTCCAATAACTTGGACTGATTTTAAATGTGAATTAAGTTTAAGCGTCTAATGATTTTTTTCTATTTCTTTCAGATTTAACAACTTAAGTCTTTCACAATTTCAACCATGGAAAGATTAACAATCAAACAACATGTTAAAGTTATCAAAGCCTATTACAAAAATAACAGCAAAGTCAATTGGTCACCATGATTGTGCAACTTGACGCCTTTAGATTTCTTCCTTTGGGGTCATCTCAAAAGTAAGGTCTATGCCAACAAACCAACAACATTTCAACAGCTAAAGAATGAGATACAGCATATTGGTGAGATTGAGGAGCAACTGTCATCAAAAATTTTGACGATCGAGTAGAGTTGTACTGCCAAAGCCTTGTCAGACATTTGGACAATATTATTTTTCACATATAATTGCCATGACTTAAATAACACAATTCAATAGATGAATATATTTTTGCTAATAACACTGATTTATTTACTGCTGACTTTGATCAGTCTTAATGAAACACCCTATAGAGACATTATATTGAATCAATTGCTAGGTCTACTGCTAGGAAAATTGGTTCAATGTATCATTCTAGACAATTTTTTCTCACGTGAATCTATTTTACACATCAGTCTACCATTCGTCAGCATATTGAATATTACTGCAACAACTAGTCTGCTGCTTCTATATATTTAGAAATTCTTGATAAAATACAAAGAAAAATCTGCAATATTATCAGTCCTCATATCTTTGCATCAGTCACTTTCCCAACAATGTAACATAGCTTTCCTGTGCCTAATCTATAAATAATTTCATGATAATTGTTCAGATGAGCTTTTCTCTTTGGTATTTAGACTTTCTGAATTTAAGCACAGTACTAGATTGGCTGTTAGGTCACATTTTAGATGTAACCATATGCTAATGGTTTCTTCTCTCAAACTTCTCTCTTGTAGAACTTTCTTCTGACTTTTTGCTTCCCGGTCAACTTTGACCTTAGAAAATTTAAATGCAATGTCAATCCTTGTCCGTTTTCTTAATTCCTGTTCATGCTCCTTAATAATAATAATGTTTTCTTTTTTCCCATATTCTCTCTCACTCAGTAACCCCTTGGATTTTAGTGCTTTCATGCAAATGAAATGATTAAAGATAAATTTTAAAAAAGAAGCAAATAATCAGGCAGCTGAAATATTTTAGCCCTTTAAGTCAAGCCATTGTAGGTGTCAAACAAGTGACCTAGACTTGAAAACATTTACTTGCTACTGAAACTGCAGTAGCTTCATTTGGTGTAATTGCAGCTCTCCCTACACCCCCACACCCCCAAAAATGTCTGAAGGTATAAACAACAAAATCATAGCAAAATCAAATCTCAACTTTTCAATTCACTGTTGAAATTAAACAAAAAATCCAAAAGATAATAATACTCTTTAAATTATATTATCTCTGTCCCATAATAGTTAAATGTTAGTGGATAAAATGTGATTGCAACTGCAGCAATTATTATGGGACAGAAATAGTATTTTAATGCACTTCTTGTATCCAATAAGATAAGGTTGTAAAAAATGTCTAAATAAATATATTAGATATTTTCTCCACTATCTTACCAGCAGCAGCAGACTGCTAATCACAATTCACTCTCATTCTATTAAAATAAGATATCTCAAAAGTGCAGGTGGTCTAACAATCAGTGGCACAGCAAAGAGAGCCCCCCCCCCATTTTAAAATATAAAACAATACTTGAATATACAGCAGAGATTAATGTGTCGCTGTCCCCACCCTCTCTTCTGGCCAGCCCAAATAAACAACATAGTCTTTGATTGCCAAGAAACTATTAGCAAAATATTGTCTTTCTATGATTTCCTATTCACTTTGTTATCCAGTACTTCATTCCTTGTAATAAGCAACATTTGCAAAATAAAATATAAATCATTAGTAATTGGGAATTCAATCCCTGGGCTGAGTAGTGCAGATTTTGACTCAGTAGAAATAGGATGAGCAATAACTGACCCATACTAAAGAACAAAACAAGACACCATAGACATGGAAAGTGGAATGGGAACAAACTATCCTGTAGATTCAATAAAGGGTACTGATCAAAATTCCCTGAAAGTTAGTCAACAGACACTTGAAAACTGGAGGACATAATACCTGAAATATTGTGATAATAAAGTTAAAAAAAATAATCCAAATTTAAATAATCATCCCAGAAATTTATACACAAATTACAATATTATACGTTTATCAGTAACACATTAATTCCTGACCATTGGCAATCCTTTATTTCCACATTTTCAATGCACAATGCAGATTGAGTGTGAAAAGAAATAATTTAAAAATGTGTGCTTAATCTTGCATTCACTCTCCCTGTCAAAATCTTGTTTGTACAGAAAATGATTAGTTAAGCAGGAGAGTGAGGTAGTGGTAAAAACAGTAGGCAGCAATAAAAAAAAAAAAGTAAAAAAATCTATTGGGTTCAATATAGTTAGTGCTCAAATACAACCATTATTTTATTTTTCATTCCCTCCCCTACTGACAGAATTTCCATTATGACGGTAAAATTTATCCTATATGGCTCTGACATTAAGCAAGCGCGTGTGTGTGTGTGTGTGTATATATATATATATATATATATATATATATATATATAGAGAGAGAGAGAGAGACAGACAGACATAGATATTATAGATACATATATGTATATTTGTAGTGCAATTTAAAGTTTCATGGTTTTTCCAAGTTGTCAGGACTTGGGAAAGGCATGAACTTTAAGTTGCACTACAAATGTAGGTGTGTGTATATATATATATATATATATATATATATATATATATAATTCTTAGCTCTGTCTAACTACATTGAGC
Organism: Acanthosepion pharaonis; assembly: GCA_903632075.3. Classification (NCBI taxonomy): domain Eukaryota; kingdom Metazoa; phylum Mollusca; class Cephalopoda; order Sepiida; family Sepiidae; genus Acanthosepion; species Acanthosepion pharaonis. The sequence continues at coordinate 405,918 of CAHIKZ030004937.1, read as the reverse complement.
ACTGTTTTGTTTTCACCTTATATTAAATTAAGTAAATAGTTATTCGCTTATCTGTGTATGGATGCTGACGCACACATATACAGTTGCTAATATCTAATTATTTGGTTTACACACACACACATATATATATATATATATATATATATATATATATATATATATATATATATATATATATATATATATATATATATAGCATATATATATAATATAATATTAGTAGTCATGTGTGTGGATTTATATATATATATATATATATTCCCAAGAGGATAGAATCCCGGTAGAACTCAATTTCCAGGACAGAGTAAGAATATAATATAAAAGGCTCAAACACTAATATTCCATGGTTATAATTTATTACATTGGAATCATAATCACAATCCAATTCATTAGACCTACAAAATAGGTTTGTTGAATTGGATATATATATATAATTAGAATAAATAAAACTTCTTCATTATTTCCTAATTCCTACTCATGATATCACAGGTTACAGAAATAGATAGTATAATAAAACACATAAAACTTGATCAGTTATACTGAAAACTACTTGTACAACCCTGTGGCTTAGATACAGAGAGGTATATGGGATTTGGTTTGCCAACTATGTATAAGAACTATAAAAAGGGACACTTCCTGTTTTTTTCTCCTTTTCTTTCAGCATGTGCTAATGGCAACACTAACATGGGCCTCATTTTTTCTGTCTAATCAGGTTTTGTTCTTTCCAATTTTAGTTCATGACCAATGGAAATAAATGACAAGTTTCTGACAATTTATTCATTTCATTAAAACATGAAAAATTACCAAATTTGTAAAATACAACTAGGTTACTATGTAATTTCATACTAACCAATGCAAACTGGTTCAGTGTGTTCAGTTTACCGAATGGCACAAAAGAGTTGTGTCTTTTATCACTTCCAATATATCACTTATTATTGATTACCATTATCAATACTAAAAAGAGCATTTCTGGTATGTTCATTACTCACATTTTTTTTTTTTGATACCTGTGAACTGCCATGAACCTGCCAAGCAACATGTGACATGAGGTATACCAGTGCCTGATACAAGAGTATCGGGCACTAAAACAGAAACGACAGCAGATAAGATCCTTATTTTATTCAGAACTCCTAGTGCCAGGCAAGAGGAGGAAGCAGACATTGCTTGGTACAAAATACACCCAGAAATTTTAGTCAATTTGATAAATTGATTTAAATATATGCAACAAAAGTTGCAGCTCTCAAACAGCAAATCCAGTATATTGCCAATGTGCCTCAAAATTGTTGATCTAATCTGATATAATTTCACCAGGCAAATAGATTTATAGGTATTTACCTTGGTCAGTAAAACCATCCCCCTCCTGTGGGAGAGACCCCCCCATCATGACCTGGGCTTAAATAAAGACTATAAATCCCAGCCATAGACATATGGATTTATAATATTTACCAAGGTGCCCATGTTGCAACCAGATGTGATACATGGTCAAAGTTTAAAGTGGGTTTAACAGCAATAGCATACAAAATTCCCAATCCCCCACTCCACACTTCCTCTTTTGGGGATACTTCATGTGCAGAGTTTATTGCCTGGAACCTGAAGGGAAGGTACTGCCTGGGAGGAAAGCTGAGGCGAATGAAGAAAACAGTAACCAGCGAGTAAATTCAAGCTCTCCCAGCTGGTATTTCAACCTTGAGTCGTTCCTTCTTGAGTTCTGTCTCAAATCACACTAACTGCCCGTTCTGCCGTCAACCGTGAACGTCCCTCAAGAACTCCCGACTCGAAAAAAGTAGTTGTTTTTATAGTTGTTCATATACCCATAATCCCTTGTGTCTTCATGTGATCCCATAATTCATTGCGTCCATGTCCCATAATGCATTGCATCGTTATTGCATAAAAAATGTGATGCCAGTTCCCCCCTCATTCTTTTTACGTTATCTGGCCAAGGATGGATTACGGCAGAGTAAGTAAGTGCTTTTTTTCTCCTCATTTCAACTGCAGTAGCTTTACATGCTAAGCAAATACGGGCTCTTTTTTTTTACGGGGACAAGGCAAGTCGCGACCAGTTGTGCTCGTCCCAGGTTCTGTCTCATGTCCGCCACAGTCTGCCATTACCTGTAGAATGGTGGCTGATATAGTTAATGTAGCTTTTCAAGGCAGGCTAGCAAGTAAACAGATTTTACTTACTTGAAAGACTAGCAGCATCCTTCTATCCCTTATCTCCATTTCAACTTGTGCCAAACCAAGTTAAATTTTTGTAAATAACTCTGAATGTAGTTGTTATATATGAGGAGGTGCCGAAAAGTTATTGGATTCACTTACTTCCTAAAATCCAACCAAATAAAAAAAAACATTGTTTTTTTATTTTCTTTATTTTTTGAAGCACTTTGTTGGAACAAGATCTTTTCATCCTTGGATAATTCTATATTTATATCACTTAATACTAACTCTATCAGCTAATGATGGTATAAATATAGAACTATCTTTTTCTTTCAGGACGTAGGCAATCGTGGCTCCCCATCTCCCTCTATCCCTTGCAACTCTCAACAAGTTCTTTCCCTCTGATTCCTTCCCCAGACCATATTCTGTTATCCACTTACTTAAGTCCGCTAGGCATATCATGTATTGCTTTCCCTTGTCTCTCTTTCCCTCTATTCTACTCATGAGTATCAGATTCTCCAGACCCTCCTTATGTGTGCCAGAAACTTCAACTGCCTCTTCCTGATATTAGGTATAAGCCTCCTCCTTGTTTTTAACCTCTCTAAGACCTCATTGTTGCTCATATGCTTGGTCCATGATATCCTTAGCATCCTTCTGTAGAACCACGTCTCTGTGTTTATCAAGTCTCTTCTTCTTTTTTTGAAAAATCATCCAACATTTGCTGCTGTAAAGAAGGACAGATGTCGCGTAACAGTTCAGTATTCTTTTCTTTTGTTACCAAAGAAATCCTCCTGTCTTGCAATACTCTGCCCAGCTTTTGGAATGTGTCCTTGGCCATCCCAATATGCCTACGGATCTCAGTGTCACACTTACTGTTTTCTGTCAAAACGCCTTCCAGATATTTAAACTTCCGTGTCTGCTTGATTCTAGTGTTCCCAAACTTCAAATTGCATTTCGGGCTCATCCTCTTACTGACTACCATACATTCTGTTTTGTAGTTTATGCTTAGTCCTTTCTTCTCACTCTCCAGCGCTACCTTCTGTAGGAGATTTTGTAATTTCTTTTCCATGTCTACTATCAGTACTGTGTCATCTGTATATCTTATGTTGTTAAGATTGTGGTTGCCAATGCTAAATCCCGGTAGGGTTTCCAATTCTCTCAAAATTGCCTCACTGTATAGGTTGAACAGGTTGGGTGAGAAGATATATCCTTGCTTTACACCACTTTCTGTTTTTGTATATTCATTGAACTTGTTCCCTATTTGCATGCATGCTGTTTTCTGCCAGTGTAGGTTCTTGATTATTCTGATATCTTTCTCAAATATATTGAGGTTGCTGAGCAATTCCATCAGATCCTTGTGGCGTACTTTGTTGAAAGCCTTTGCATAGTCTATGAAACATAGGTACACATCCTTCTGCATCTGTATCACTCTTTCTGATAACATTCTGAGTATGAATATTGCATTCCTTGTTCTGGTGTCTTTAACAAACCTACACTATTTTTGTCCTATCTTTGGGCTGATTCTGCTGTGTGCTCTGTTCATTAGAACATGGATGATGAGTTTTGTCACGTGGCTCATTAGGCTTATTGTTCAGTGGAGTTTGCATTCATTTGCGCCCATTTTCTTAGACATAGCTATGAAGATAGTTCTCCTGAGGTCTTCAGGTATATCCCTGGTGTTGTAGATTTCATTTGTTATTTCGGTGATCTTGTCTATGCCAAAGTCATATAAGGCTGTCAGCATTTCTGTTACAATTCTGTCTGGTCCAGCTGCCTTCTTGTCCCAAAATAAATCTTAAAACAAAAAGTTTCATGGATAAGGTTTACATGGAAATGTGTAAAGATGAAACAAAACTGACCTTTAAATATTCAGTATTTGATTAACAAACAAGAAAGTCATGTTTGATTCTTATTTATATATATCATTCTTGGGACAGTACAAAGCTATTCTGATGAAGATATCAATATATACTTTCTTGTTTTGGTAACCATTGATTTTTTTTTTTTTTTTTTTTTTTAAAGTGTGACCAATGTTTTTATTTTTCCAACTTATTCAAATTTCTTCCAGAACCTTTGGCAATAATATTCTGTGACTTTTCTGAATGATTATCAGTAATTCTAATCTTCAGGGTTCTTGATAGGCTTCAGAGGCGGATATGCAATGTAGTTGGCCCTGCTCTGGCGTCTGTCTATAGTCACTTTCTCACAGACGTGTCATGACTCCTCTGTCTGTTCTACAAATACTTTCATGGAAATTGCTCTGAGGAGCTACATTTCGCTGGTTCCCAGACATCATGAGTTCAAGCACCATACGAGGCTGGCATCCTGAATTCTTGGCTTCACTGTCGAAACTCCTAAATGTAGCCGTCTCTTCTAAATAGCTTCATGTCTTTCACCTCTCGCCTGTGGAACTCCTTTCCTATTCCTGTTTCCCCAGTGAGCTATAATCTCCAGCTATTCAAGTGTAATGTCAATCAACATCTCCAGTTGCCTCGATCTATCCACTACCCTCATCCTTTCTTCTATCACCCTATCTGATCTTGCTTTAAATTTTCTGTAACCCCAGAAGTCCTAGTGGCTTCCATATAAAAAAGGGATGAAATGCTTAAAAAAAAAAAAACATATTTGGTAGAGGAAAACTGATGATCATTCATGAAGAATTACTTTCATGTCTAACCTGTTAGCTCTAACTTTCTCATTATACATATGAAATCAAGGATTTTGAGAAAAATATATTTAAAAGAAGTTTTCTTTTAGAAAGATAATTAATATATTCCTGATATGTCTTGGTATCTTTCTAAGTGATGAACTAGTCTAAGTGGTTTCCCACAGGCTTCCAGAAAATTTTGTAGGTACTGAAATAAGTAACCATCTGAAGGTGCAAAGTCAGGTGAGTACAGTGGCTGTAGTAAGGCAGCCCAGCCAAACTGTACCAAGCTGTATTTGCAAAGAGATGTGAAAACTGGCATTGTCCTGACGGAAGACAACATCCTTCCAATTGGCCAATTCTGGATGCTTTCCATTATTGGCTGCCTTTAATTGGTCCATTTGGGAATAGTATTTGTGTGAGTTCAATGTCTATGTTTTGTAGAAGTAACTTGTAATGCACAATACCCATTACAATTCCACCAGATACACAGCATTTGGAGTGCTTAACAGTGGCTCATTTTTTTTTCTCCTGTCCTTTCTTTACAGGCTGGTTTTCCATTGCCTGTAATCATTCTTTTAAAAAAATGGGTCATTTTTGTTGTTTGAGCAGAGAATGTAATCCATTAAATTTTCTTTCCGTTAACTTATGAGGTACCCAAACATCTTAGTGATACATGTACTCAAGTGTTTTCAAATGCATTCTGACATTCATATAAGATGCATGTGTAGAGTAACTCTGTGATGTCCCATGTCATGTGCCTTGGATTATTTTTAGTCAGTTTGTATTTGGCCATTATCAACAACTGCAGACCGGCTGGAACATTGCCAGTCTTCCAAATCAAAATTTCCACTTCTAGCAATCCATTTACAAACAATACTCTCAGCTAAGTTGTCATCTTCATAAATAATCTTTTTTGCTGTTTTATATCATGCTTTCCATTCTGGAAATAAAAGAACATCAAATGATGAAAATGTATCTCGTTTCCTTCCATTTTCACTTTTAATGTAAAAACATTTAAAATTTACAATCCAGAGATGAATTGTATAGTAAGACATGTTGAAATGACACCTTTTAGAATAATATATATATATATTAAGAAATATGGTTTTAAGGTGTGCTATATTTATGGGATAAATATCAGAGATAGTGTATGTAAATATAAAAGTGAACATTGAAGTCAACACTCACAGGCGACAGGCTGTTTCATGCTAGATGCAATTGTCAGGCCATGCGTGTTGGGTTTTTCTCGACTATTTATGTATACTGGTCAGTGGTGCATTGTGGGTAGTCCATTCTGATGGTTATTTTGGGGGTAGTGGTTTATTTATTTATTTGGATTAATATATTTTACTTGTTTTTTATTTATTTTTATTTTATATATTTATTTATTATTTTTGGTTTTCGATGTTTTAGTAATGTAAAAAATTTTGATTAGTTCAGATTATTCATTTAATAGTTTGTTTTGGTTTGGGAAGGTAATTAAAGCTATTTTTTCATCCAATTTTTGGATTGATTGCTGTAGTCTATTCTAACTGTTATTTTGGTGGGGGAGTTTTTTAATTTGTTTATTTTATTTATTTGGATTGATTATTTTTACTTGGTTTTGCTTATTTATTTTTTATTTTATTTATTCTAATGGTTATTTTAACGGGAGTGGTTTGTTTATTTATTTGGATTAATTTATTTTACTTGTTTTTTTTTTTATTTATTTATTTAATTATTTTTATTATTATTTTGTATATTTTATTTAGAAATGAAATCAAGGTCAGCTAGTAAGCCTCCAAAATAATTGTTTGCACTTCCTTTCAAGTTTCAAATCAATAACAACCTTTCTCATCCCAATAATAGAACTGTACTCTAGGCACAGGATTTGTGAAGAAAGTTGTTGTGTTGTGAATTTTTTTACCCTTTTGTTTTATGTGTTTGGGGGCCACCCCTTTGTTTTTGGGGGTTTTTTAATTTTCCTGTTTTTTTCCTATTTTTTGTTTCCTCATTTTGTTTCCACCATGTTGTTTTTTCCCCTTTTTTTTTCCACCCACAAAATGTTTGGGGGCCATCCCATGTTTTTTTAAAAAAATTTTTGTTTTTTTCCCCACATATATATATATATATATATACACACACACATATATATATATACACACACACACATATATATATATACACACACACACATATATATATATACACACACATATATATATATACACACACACACACATATATATATATACACACACATATATATATACACACACACATTGTCATAGATATTTAGATATGTTAAATATTTCTGTGTTATATTCTTGCCCTAAACCTAAGAATTTTTTGTTTTTTTTTGTACCAGGTTTCCTTATCTAGGTTGTTGAACATTTTCTTTTCAAGTTAAAAATACATTTCTTGCATTTTTTTTTCTTCCTTGAACATAGTTTAGAAAGTTTTGGTGATTTTATGTGTATATATCTCAATGAAAAAGTACTTTTCATCAAGCCTTGATTCATAAACTCATAAGTCATATTTAAAGCTTTAAGAATTATTTTCTTTTCTTTATTATCAAAATATCTCAATCCATTAACAAGGCAGAAATATCTGTCATTGATATTCTGTTGTCAGCTATCAATCATAGAAATTTCTGCTGCAGTTAATGAGCTAATTACAAAATGTATTATTACAAAATCACAAAAATGCATTATAGAATTTCCACAGACCCCAGATTAAAAAAATAGATTACTCGTTTTGTTAATGTGATTCAATCAACTTCATATTAATCAAATCTCATAATAAACAAGTCTTATCCACCAATGGAATGTAATGCATTACATAATTGTCTACCATTTTCTTTGCTTATTATTTTCAAATATTATCTTCTATCATCAGGCACTGTAATTAATAATATAAAATGCAACCTGAAAAACAAAGTAACACACACATATGTATATGCGTTAAAATTCAGATATAAGATATATCTGTAAAGACAATATAAATAAAAGCAAAGACAAAGGAAAACCTTTCCTTACCAACACATTTCATCCCCTAAGAAACTTAATCAAGGTAAACGTAAAAATTTTATTTTGTAATTTGTATTCATATACAAAAGTAATATAGAAAAAAAATCATCAAGTTTTCAAGTTTTGAATTTAAGAACACTAAAATATTCTTAAAGCTTGACTATGAAGGATGCTAAGGAATGTAATTTATTGCCTAATAAACGAAAGTGAGTGGATACATGCCAATTTTTTTAAATTGAAAGACAGCAGTTAACTCAAAAAATTAATAATAATTACATTTAAAAAATAAAATAAAAATTCAACAACATTCACTAATCAGACTAGTGTGTGTGTGTGTATATATATATATATATATATATATATATATATATATGTGTGTGTGTGTATATGTGTATATATATATATATATATATATATGTGTGTGTGTTTGTGTGTGTGTCAGACAAATTATATCACTTAGCATCCTCCATAGTTTTTTTCTATTATTTGTTCTCAATTACATGGTGCATCCTGTAGATGTTTGAGCAGAATATAACACAAAGGAGAGTTTAACGTGTGATGGGAGCCTACATGTACATAAACAAGGACTTAAAACTAATCAAACTCCACTGGCACCTCCCCTTTTGGGGAAGTCTCAAGTACCAGGTAATGAGTTTAAACCCTCCTGATGGAGAAGTATTGCCTGGAAACAAACTAGAGCTTGAGCACACTTTATTAAATTTTATCAACCCACATTAGCTGAGGAAAAATAAGACCTTGTTATTTGCAAAATATTCACATTGATAGGACTTATGTGTGTAAATATAAGCTATCAGAGTAGTTATTTTTTTCCATAAAACCAATTCATTTTGTTTTTCTTTTCTTGAATAATAAAAGTACACACAAAATTTAAAGCAATAGTGTTGATACTTATACACCCACTATTTCTATTCCCCTATTAAACTACATACGTTTTACTTACCACTAACTCTTATTTTTCCAATTCACTTATCAGATAAGCATTATCTGAGGAGATCTGTTCTGTAACTGAAGATATTTTTTATGCTTATTTATGTTCTGTATAAACCTACATAGACTATCCGAAAATAAAAATTTTCTAACAGTATAGCAAAAAATAACTATAGACCTTGGGAAATGCTTAACCAGTGATGTAATGAAAATTGCGTTATAAAGAATTTTTATTTAGTTAATTTGTAATTAATTTCATTAAATCTAATTAAAAGGTAAAATATATTTGTAAATTTGGAAAATTAATGATTAGTTTCTTTATCATAATTAGTAGTTATATTTTGGACTAGAGACCCATTTGGTTGGTTGTTGACCTATTTGTTTTTTTGTTTTTTTTATGATTTATCAGAATTTTGTGTAGGTACCTCCACTTTTTCACTGAAAACAGCATAGGATGGTGAAAAAAGGCCCTAAACTTAATAGAAACAAAATTTTATCATCTAAACAATTATGTTATTAAGAGGAAAAACCAAAGTATTTTTTAATCCTTTCTAATATGTTTGAAACTTTGGTTAAAAAAATCTTTTTTTATGCAAAAATGGTGTAACAGAGCTGGCTATGGAAACTTTAGCACCTTTTTTTTCCAGTAAAATAACACATTAATTTGAAAATTCTTGCAAAAATGAAATAATTATAAGATTTCAATTAAACTTTCAGGACTTATGTCCAAATGAATTTTTGAAATTATTATTTGTAGAAAATCTTTGTAAAATTTTTTTTTTTTTACATCTGTTACCCAGCTCTTAATTTCATGAAATTTCTAGAAATTAAATTCTGATTGCAAACTTGGAGAATGTAAATCTTTCTTTTTTCAAACAGTTACTGCTTTTCTGAAAATCTGCTCTGAATAGTAAAATAAAAAAATGCACTAAAATATTGACATTATTTAATTAGATAAGCTTTTATTGTTTTTATAAATAATATATATTAAGGAGATTAATAACTGAAGAAAAAACGTTTTGGTGATGAATAATGAATTTTTATATAACACTATTTGGGTTGCTGGTAATTAATAATACGAGCTTTGACTATCAAACAAAAACAAGATATTGATAAATAAACTACCATGAAAAGGGTTAAATGGATATCAAGAACTAGCAGTAGAGCTCGGCATTGCCCGGGGATGTAACAGTAAGAGATAGATCAATTATCGACCATCATAAAGACTGAAAATTAAAATTGACAAAGATTATTGTTTAAGGTTGATGGACACACATGTCTTAATTAGTTTTTTTATTTTTATTTTATTTTTTTTTTAACGAATTGGTCAAACTCAAACAAAAACATTGTTTTCAATCGTTATGAGTCTACCGATTGAATAGAATTTTATTATAAACAATTGTCTTGTAAATGGAATTTTTAAAGCATTCTGAATGTAAAAATAAAGAAAAAGTGTGCAAGACAATAAGAAACACTACCTGCCAAAAAAAAAAAAAAAAAAAGTTTTGTTGAAATCGGTTGAAAAAATGTAGAAATCTGATCCCATATATAAACAAACACACACACACACAACAAACAACCTGGGTTTTATAAGTATAACTCAATATGAGTTGTCCCCTTTCATTCACGTTCTTAATTGCGTTTTCAAATTGATTTTGTGCAAAAACAATTGTGTTTTTCCAATTTTTGGTGCTGTCAGAACCACCGCAAGGTAATTTTATGTAGTCCTGTGAAGTTTTGTTGAAATTGGTTGAAAAATGTAGGAAATCTGATCCAATATATAAACGTACAGACACACACAACCTGGGTTTTATAATAGGTATGATGATAACAATTCATAGACTGACAACAATTCATTCCCAGAGAATTGAATTCTAAAACCAACCAAGTGACCAGGCTAAGAACAATATTTAATTTGTACAATGGGACAAGGTGTTGACAATTGATAGATCACCATGTGGAATCGACATGAGGAAAATTGGATAAAATTTTAAATGTCAGTTAGAGGTAAAAAGGTTATTTAAGGAATGTTTCTAAAGTGAACCAAAGGATATGAGAGCCAGGTGTCCTGTATCTGATTTCAGATGGAGAGGAAATATAAAACTGACTTGGCAAAATCTTTCTGCAGAGATGTCAGGATTGAAGACAATAGCTACCTGGCTGAGAAGTGGGGGGAGGGATTTCTAAATTGAGAAATAATTTTGCAAGAACAAAAACAACGAAGATGACAGATGGAGGAAATACCAATTCCCCAACTGTATCACCCCAATCCCATGCACTAGTTTTTGGCAGACATCAATAAATACAAATGTGCAAAGCTCAGGGAGACAGAAGGAGATGAGAGAGAGAGATTGCCCTGAGACTCTATTCCAGTTGTTGAGCGCAAGACATTAACACATGTTAATGTCTACAGATGTGAACCTCCGACATCAGCCTTGAGCCAAACTTACCAAATCAGCTAAACAAACTTCGCTAACTCTGCAAGCCAAACCTTACCAGCTTAACCAAGTGTTGCGTCCGATTTAGGAATAGGTTGGGTCGATAAACACCTGTATGCTAACACCTAGATCCTAACAGCTATTAACAAACCATTGTACACAGTGCTCAATATAAAAAGAGTGAATATATTTTTTTATATTATTTCAAGTGATGTTTTTCTCCTATTTTACTGTATGACTTTGCTCTGCTTAGACCAGCCCAACACAAAGATACCTGTGATGCATCAATCTTGGCCTCCATCTTGGCAACCAATCACATGAGATAGGGCAGGTCAGGATCGAAAAGTAGATATCACTCCATTGATCAGCTGCAGTTCTCGATGTCTTGGACAACTAGGGAGGGTATACAGTCACAATTGGTTTCTGTGAACCATAAATCTGACTCTGAGGTCATTACATTTGCAAGAATTGTTTTCATTTTTCTTTTAATTATAATAATTTATAAAGTTTCAAAAATCTTTCAAAAATTCTTCAAAACTTTGATTGCATTAAGTTTTTTAATTATTAAGTGAAGACTATATTTACTCAGTAAAAATTCAAAAACTTAATACAAATTATTATGCACCAAGATTTTTAAAATAAGTTTTGATTTTTTTTTATATGCATAAATATGCACATTTTAAAGTATGGGTGACTATACACGACATTATCAGAAAATAAGATTGATGACGAAATTAAATTTAAAGTCAACATTCCTAAAATTAGATTACAGAGAATATTTCCAACATTTTTAAGAATACTGAGTACTTAGTACTGAATTATATAAAAAAAAAAGGTGTTCACCCCCTTTATTTTCTTAAATTATTTTTTAACAGATAAAGTCTCAGTAAAACAACAAACATATCAACACCCTTATCAGGACTTAAGTGATTGACGAGCAAAGAAAAGTGCACAAATCACCACTACTGTTTGTTTTAAAAATCCATTTCTCTTATTTTCAACTTAAAGTAAATAATATTTGTTTCAAATCAGATTAATTATACTTTAAATCAGTTAATATTCCTCAAATAAAGTTTCTGAAAAGTATATTTTATTTTTGGAAGATTTTTTTTAATAAAAGAAAGTTACATTGTGATGACAGATGATTAAATAAAAAAAAAAAAAAATAAAAAGCAGGGGCGGGCAAGAATCAGATAATTTTATCTTAAAAAAAAAAAAAAAAAAAAAAAAAAATAGATAAAATGACTAGACTCCAATCAATATAATTTCTGTTTGAAATACACTCCAGAGTATTTTTCTTACTGGAAATAGTAAATTTACTTCTTTAGCTATCAATTAAAGCTAAAATCAAAGCTTCAAGAAAGCTTTTTAATTTTTTAAATTCATTTTAAACCTTAAGTATCACTAATTAGCAGAGGTAACTGCTTTTGTGGGATATTTAAAGCTGAGACATTTTTGATTGTAAGAATATTTTTTTTGTGATTGAAGATTGTATTAACATTATTATTATTATTTTTTCAAAATAACTATTTTTCCAATTACAAGACCTACTATTTAGGAAGGAGATGGATTCATACCTTTCCCAAATCCCAAGATTATTTGCATTGAAGTGAATGTAAGAAACCCAACTGAAATTTGAACTTGTATCTCAGATTTCTTATTCCAACCATCTATCCATGACACCACTCACACATCTCTAAACCCATTTGGTAACATCCCAATACTGTCAACATTTATTTGAAGATTGTTTTGTTGGTTTCCCCCACCCTTAGGGGTTAGAGAGACAAAAGTATAAAAAATAAAAAAATAAATAAAACAAATTTTTTTTTTAGGTTTTTATATTTTTTTTATTTTTGTCTCCCTAACCCCTAGGGGTGGGGGAAATCAACAAAACAATCTTCAAATAAGAATAATCAAATTCATTGTTTTTACCAAGATATACAACTAATAAAGACCCTTGCACACACATACACCAATTAAGCAGAAAAAAGTTATTTTGTATTCCATGAAAACAGGTTTCAAAATTAACAAATAAGGATTCAGAGTTGTTTTATCTAAAAGGAAAAAAAAAAACTGCTTAAAAGTTCAGCTCTAAAAGTGCTGCTTATCTCAGAGTAACCAGCAGATAATTAACCAAAATTGTCTGAATAACTTCAATATTCTAATGCTTCATTTCATGGTTCAAATGACTGACCAAATAATTTGTATCCTTATCATTAACTCCTTATTTATTCACATGGATTTTGTTTTACTTTATTTTGTAATTCTTTCCATCATCGTTACTTTTTTTATACCTTTTTCTCTCACATCTGTATACAGTCCCACAGAAAAAACATTTTTCAGGATGCTAGAAACACCATTAAAATATTAAAAGCAATCAAATCTTTGTTTTTTATATTACAGTGTATCATAAAAAAAAGGAAATATTTAACCAATTTTACTATACATTGGTTACATTTTCTGCATTTATATTCTAGAATGTTTATTCATAGAATTAACTATTGTCATATTTAACATTAAAAAAAAACAAACAAATGAAACAATAGATAAAAAGTAATGTATTAGCCTAATCACTCATACATACCAACATATTCCACTGTTATAATATGAGGTATATCCAAATGGCATTAAATAATGTCTCATGTTACCATATCAATGGACTACCTCATTAATAGGAGGGAGAGATCAAGTTGTGACAAATACATATGACATATTGTGTTTGAGATTACAGAAAAGATTATTATTACTACTACTACTACTACTACAAGCATGTATAAGTATGTATAGCTGGCCACTCTCATTGAAGGATAACCAGTCCCTATTGCAGGCACTTACTCAGGCACATTTGTGCTTATTCAGCACCTACAGAGCCCACCTGTGGTTTATACTGCAACTATACTGAGCAGACGATAGTTACAGTTTCTGGGAAAGAGCATGTTATCTAGTGTGATTAACAATTTGAACAAGGCCAGCACACTCAAGCCCTCGGCCATGATGACTTGTGACTTTGTGCTAGCACAGCTATCAACAACCCTCAAGAGTTCTGTCTACCCAATTTCAATGACAAGGTTTGGGTCAACCTGTGGTATGGTTTTCAGGTACTTTCCAAAGGTGCCACATGATGGGATCGACCCTTCCAGTCCAATAACATCAGGAAGTTTCCTTCTTGACAAATCAACCATGGTGATATTTGAACCCGGGTATCATGGTCAGAATACAAATGTTCTAAACACTTGGCCATGTGCCCATAACAAACATAATACTCATAAAAATGACAATATTTATCAGAGTATCTGTGCACTGTCAAAAATCAAAGCATTAGTCAACAAAGATTCCAACATTAACATGAGGTTTAAGATAAATTTAAATAACTAAACAAAAATACTACCAGCCTCCTCAAGACACTGATTAATAAACTGATTACAGCTAACAATGTTGAGATTGGATACCTCAATCTCCACAAAATTGTGAGTATTACCCTGGCTACTTATACAGGAACATAAAAATGCACAAATCTAACACTACGCTACATCCCATAATCTTACAGATCCTCTGCATATCAATTAGAAAAACCCTAAACCAACTGATACTTCAGTACTTACCCAGTAGCATTAATCCTACTCTTGACTGTTTTTTATGACTGATGCATTATCCATTTTGAATAATTGAACTCCACAAGATGTGAACCTTGCCTAATCATAAAAAGCTCCTTTAGACAAAATGGATTACATTATCCATCTAAGAAAAAGGACGGAAGTAAAAACTATCAGAAATTTTTTTACTTCTATTTCATGATGCTTGCTTTAACAAAAACTGAATTAGCTAATAGTATCATAAGAAAAAAAAAAATTAAACTAGACAAAAATTAATAACATTTTATTTCAGAATGTCAAAAACAATTTCAAAGTTCTTTCTCTTTTGATGCAGCATGAAAAATGCCACTATTAATATCCACTGAAAAGCAAATGTATACTTTCTTAACAAGGCATAAAGGCAGAGATGAAAAGATAGAATTCTCGCTAAACTTGAAGCCGAGGTTGGCATGCTTCCGTTTTATACCAAAGCTGAACAATAACAATTTTATATCTTTACTATTAGATGAACAATTGAGTTTTATATTATCAACTAACACGGTATCCTCAAAAATAAGATTATGTATAGATTGGCACTTCTGTTGCCACTGACACCACCACCACTGCTAACCCAATCAGAATATAGTATCTATGCACTTTGCCTTAGTATTCTCAGGTATGAAAGGAAAGGGTTGTAATAAATCAAAAAAGGTAATAAAAGATGGCAGAGGACAAGAAAATCTAATCAACATGAGGATCCTGTATGTTGGATGGTTTGGCAATTTTTAAAATCAAGTCTTTCAAATTATAACAACATCTCCAATAGATTAAAAGTTCGTCAATATCTTTAAATATAGAAAAAATATCCATAAAGTTCTAAAATGCTTTAATGAAATTGAAAAAATATCTATGAAGTCTGACGAACATGATAAATAAATGCCTATCAATGGCCAACAAATAATATATATCCAACTATGTCCCAAACTAATATTTTAAAATGAGTGAGGTAACTGAATAGTCATTAACTAATAAGTGGTAAGGAAAGAGTCCTAAGAGAAGAAAGAAATTAACAAGCAAAAAGGTATGGAAATATTTATTAGTCACTAAAGGGCATTTGCATGTTAATTTTACCATGGTGTTCAAGTTAAAATCCACTGGCATCATGGATACACTATTTGCCTGCTTACCTTTAAAGTTAAACAAGCAAAATAAGGCTGGACTGGATTCACTTGTTAATCTATTGCTATAAAGCTGATGATTGTGTGAATGTGTCTAATGGCTGAACATGAAATTGGTAAAAGTGAATTTCAAAGTCAATAGTTCTCCAAAGATTGAGGGCTAAAACTACTATTTTCAGCCAAATTGCAAGCCCATGTCTCTAATTGTAAGAATCAACATATAATATTAAAAAAAAAAAAAAATCCCACACTAATTCCCAAAATAATGATTATTTGAATTCTAGGAAAAATAACATTTAACCCATTATATATATGCGTGTGTGTGAAAATTTCAGATAGAGTATATCTGTAAAAGGACAATATGAATAAAAACAAAAGGAAAACCCACCTCAGCTGATATGCCTTGCCCCCCTGCAAAACCCTACCAAGGCAAATGCAAGGATTCCATCCTGCAACAAACATGCATACACAATTTTTTTTAAGTTTAAGAACACTCATAAATATTAATCAGGTCAACCAAAATGCCAAATAAGTTACAGAGGACACAACGTGACAGTTCAATATAAAACATTTTTGCTCTTGTGTATGAATGCTTGTTACAGGATGGAATCCTTGCATTTGCCTTGGTGGGTTTTCTTTTTATCTTTATTTACACACACACACACTATATATAAAAATAAAAAGAACCTTTCAGCATTCCCTCATTTTTTTGAGAGAAACATTTTTTTCCCTATCATAAAAAAAAAAGATCTACTACAAAGACATATCATGGATTCTACTGATAATGTGCTCAAAATGCCCCAACATGTTTATACCAGAAATATAGTGCTAAAGGAACTCTTAAATTATAACTGACTCTGTGGAAAATTTTTTTTTTTTTTGTAAGATACATTTTAATATATGTATATATTAAAAATTAGTTTAATTTAAAGCATGGGGAGAATATAAATTTCTATCATAATTTAATTGTACTTCATATTCTGGAAGTATATAACATAGATAAGAAAAAATTTTCACATCTGTACAAAATTTCATTACAGCAATAAAAATAGACATATTAAAAGAACATTCAAAGCAAAAAAGAGTGGTACTTTATTGTAAATTGGTAATACTGAAATATGATTAAAAACAGCTAAACTGGTTTATCAGTCATCAGAGAAAAAAATCAAGTATAAAACAAAAAAAATGACACAGCAACTAAAAAAAAGGTACAACGCCAGACTAATATTATAAACAAACAAAAAATATAACATTAAATGCTACTTACTTTTAAACCTACCAGCCAGTCCTTCTGTGCACAAGAAGGATGCAGTGGCAAAATTATTTAAATATGCTGTAATTTAGTAAACTTGTGTGTGTGTGTGTGTGTGTATATATATATATATATATATATATATATATATATATATACACACACACACTTTTTCTGTTGTTGTTATTTTGAGTATCTGAAGGATATGATTACAATTCTGCTTATCAAACTAATAGTTCCTTAGATAGCATGTACATATATTACACTATGCCAATATCTTATAAATAATGGACTATTCCATTTTGATAACACGGAAAGATGGAAAGACATCAGAGATGCTACTTGGTTTCAATGAGAAAATGAAAGAAAGGGAAGATAAAGAGGCCATAACACTCATATTTAGCATCTGTTTCAATGAAATGGAAAAGTTGTCAATTTCAAATCTTTTCATTTGTATCCTCTTACTTCTTTAACAACCGGCATTCATATTTATGATTGTTATAGCAATATTTTATTAAATTTGTTATGCTGAAATATTTAACAATGTGATGGGAATTTCTACAGATATTTTATTGTCATAGTTCTCATGAGCTTATTCAATCATTGACTTAAGAAAATTCAAATAGAAAAACTGAAATTTTCATGGTTATTTCTAGTAAATAAGATGTGTAAGTAACAAATACTAGCACAGAAAGTGGAATCAGCAAGAGTTAGAGAAAAAATTCCAGGCTCTTAGGAAGGCATCAATCTTCTCCCAGCTATGGATTAAATAATAGAGTAGACAGACTTATTATCAGAAATGCTTGGCAATTCACAGAAAGGAATTTGTGGAGAATCATGATTGCCTATGCCCTGATTGGATATGGCATAAAAAATAAGGGCACTGAATATTACAAAATAATTTATTTATAATAAATATCATTTTATATTACTTATGTGACATTTACAACAAATACATAGTTAAATTGTTGAATGCCAAGGTGTTTCAACTACTGAACATATTCTTTTTTTTCTGTTAGCAGAATATTTCAGTCAATCCAGAAAATGGCAGCAAATTTCCTGTTTGGGCCAACCATCCACGGTATAAGTACCACTATTTCTTTGAGGTCTGCTACAAATTTCTGTTTAAGTTCCCAGTGAAGAGGGAGACAGACTCCTCTCTTTCTTTATATCTAAGTATTATACACCTGTAAAAGGATACAGAATGGACAGCAAAGACAATTAAAGAAGGTAATTTATCAAATATTTAAACATCAAAATTCTTTTTCATACATTATAGCAATTCCTTCATGGAACATCCTTAAGTAAAGGATATTTTTATATTTGTTTTCAGAATATTACACAATATTGTCACATTCTGAAAATAAAATACCAAAAAATATTTCTCATTGTAAGTGAAATAAATTTACCTTATTTTTTTATTTTATAAATGTAAACTCTCTAAAGAAAACTCAAAAGATAGGAAAAAAAAAATGAATCAAATCTTTTGTTTTTCAATTTCTCTTATTCAGTTAGTATATTTTAGCACAGAATATTGAATTAGAAAAAAGAGAAGAAGAAGAGGGGAGGAGGAGAAGAGAGGAGAAGGATGAGGAGAAGAAGAAGAGGGGAGGAGGGGAGAAGAAGAGGGGGGATGAGGAGAAGAAGAGAGAGGAGGAGGAGAAGAAGAGAGAGGATGAGGAGAGGGAGAAGAGGAGAAGAAGAGAGGAGAGGAGAAGAAGAGAGGAGAAGGAGAGGAGGAGGAGAGAGGAGGAGGAGAGAGAGGAGGAGAAGAAGAGAGGAGGAGAAGAAGAGAGGAGGAGAAGAAGAGAGGAGGAGGAGAAGAAGAGAGGAGGAGGAGAAGAAGAGAGGAGGAGGAGAAGAAGAGAGGAGGAGGAGAAGAAGAGAGGAGGAGGAGAAGAAGAGAGGAGGAGAGAAGAAGAGAGGAGGAGAAGAAGAGAGGAGGAGGAGAAGAAGAGAGGAGGAGAAGAGAGAAGAAGAGAGGAGAGGAGGAGAAGAAGAGAGGAGAGGAGGAGAAGAAGAGAGGAGAGGAGGAGAAGAAGAGAGGAGAGGAGGAGAAGAAGAGAGGAGAGGAGGAGAAGAAAATAGGAGAGGAGGAGAAGAAAATAGAAGAGGAGGAGAAGAAGAGAGGAGAGGAGGAGAAGAAAATAGAAGAGAGAAGAGAAAATGAAAAGAGAAAATGAAAAGAGAAAAACAAAAAAAAGAAAAATTCTATTAATTGATAAAACAAAAAAGGTTGATATATATATATAATTGTGCATTTGGGCAGCAATCTCTCTTTTATACATGTTTCAGTAATAATGACTGAGAAGATCCTATGATTTAAACTTTTTATATAATTTTGTGTTCAGATAAATGTTTTCTTTTCTGGTTTTTCAAAGTGTGTAAAAACTGTTCAAATGTTTTGCATACCCAAGGACTTTCAGCTATTCTTTTAGCCATTATGAATATTTTTTTTCTTTTTAACTGAATGTATGGGTTTTTATGCATGTGTCTAGATTTATAGGAATGCTTTATTTTTCAAACATGGTCAGCACATTGTGGCTATGTTCATAGTTGATGTTATTGAATGTTGATTTTTTTCTTGTGTGTAAAAAAATGTATATTAAGTGAAAATTATATACATTTTAGGTGATGGAAAAAAAAAAAAAACAAAAACAAATTATTCTGGTAAGGGGTCAAGAAAAATATTTCATTTGACAAAATTCAGATGATTAAAAGTTAAATCTGACAGACCAAGATTTATTGATGATAATGCTACATTAAATGAAATGACAGAAACCCATGTTTTTGGAAAACATTATCAAATTTCTCAAAGCAACCCAGACTTTTGGAAAACATTATCAAATCCCGCTGATCAAAAACAATTTACAGCAAAATCATGCTTTTTCAGCAAAATCAATGACTGTAGTATTTATTTAGCAACAATGACTAAAGACTTCCCACATATCACCACACACTATACATGAAAGGTACTGAACAAATAATACAATGCATGTATATCTGTAGACTGATAAATACAAAAGAATATGTATGAAACTACTCATTCTCCAACACACTATAAAAGCCAGAGTGATTAAAGCCATGAAGTAGTGCATATCAGCCAGAGAAGACACAATGCAACATTACAGAAACAGAGAAACACTGGGAGGAAAGCCCAGAGCTGCATCTTTTGTAGGTTTTTTGATCACCTCACTGCAGAAATACAAGACGAAGAGGAATTGAATAAAAACATGAATTCTGACAAGACATGTCCTCAGGTTCAGAAAATGGAACAAAAAAAAATGGGAAGAAAAATATTTTACAATACAAACACAATTTCCAAGTGTGTGCAAGTTTTGAAAGTAATTCACATTATATATTTCCAAGTTTTGTCTGAGAAATGCATTCGTTTTAAAACTGTTAAAAAGAAATAGGCCACATCTGAGCACATAAAAAATACACACAAGAGAAAAGCTAATATATAAGTAGTATTATCTATTGATACATTCTTAATGGAAATGCCTAGACACTTCAAACCAATCTTTCATAAAATCTAAAAACAGATTTAATAACAGTAATTTTTTTAATAAAAAATCTTTTTTCTTAACTTCTGCAATATATGTGTGTGTGTGTGTGTGTTTGTGTATAAGAGTGTGACTCAAAAGTGTTTGCACTTATAACATTTCTAGAATATACAAATTTATACAATTGTAATGTAATTAGAATAAATATATTTAATTTAGAATAACATCTCTAACGTGACATAAAGGTTTAATTAACGAAAATCTCCATATTATTATTTAAGGATTTCTATATATTTCAGGTGAATCAAAAGTGTTTGCAGAAATCATAAATTTTAAAATAATGGCTCATGGGAAGATGCTTACTACTGATGAAAAAGCCAAAATATCAAAATTACTTTCAAATGATAAAACCACACTGAAAATAGCAAAAATAATTAAATAAGATCATCACACAGTGAAGCAATATATCAATGATGGTAAAGTTGAGTGCAAGAAGCACAAGGGTGATCGCCCACAGTTAACAAGAGAGATTTAAGAAAAATTAAAAGAACACTCAAACAGAATTCTCACAGCAACCAGCAAAGAGATTTTTAAGCAAGATGGCATTGAAGAAGTATTGAAAGCAACATGAAATCACATCCTCTGTGGTATGGCAAAACAACATTCTCCAATTTCATGCCCTCCATTGAGCGAAATGAATCACCTAAAGAGATTAGAATGGGCATACAATTACTTAAAAATTGATTTCCAAAGAGTAATTTGGACGGATGAAGCCTGAGCTATATTAGACAGCCCCGATGGTTGGAAAAGAGGTTGGCTCATTCATAGTGGAACTTCTCACTTGCATTTTAAATGCCAACAAAATGGTGGTGGAGTGATATTCTGGGCTAGAATTTGTAGCTCAACATTAATTGGACCATTTTTTGTGCCAGAAGGACTCAAACTGAATTCAACTAATTATTGCCAATTTTTAAAAGAAAATTTTATACTCTTGTTGAATTCACAAAATGATGAGTTCTGTCGTAATCTTGTTTATCAGCAAGATAATGTCCCCAGTCATGCAGCGCACTTCACCAAAGAGTGGTTAGCAAATTAAGATTTAACAGGGGACAACAGAGTCCCAGTTTAAACACTATTGAGAACCTTTGGGCCATGGTAAAGCATTGAGTTTATAAAAATGGACGGCAATTTTCTAACAAGGATCACAGTTTATTATTCTTGCTAAGTAGGTCTAGATTTTTTGTAATTTCTGTGAATATATATTTCTGAAAAATATACTGAAAACAACCAAAATAATTAAAAGCAAGTGCCAATCTAAAAACCTAAAACACATATTAACCTCATCCAAACTTAACCAACACACAATACAGGGAGTCACAAAATGCAACAAAAAAAGATGTAAGGTTTGTGACATCATCATGGAAGAAAACTCCTACACTTTTGAAAACCCCAAAACGACATTCATAATAAATAAAAACTTAAACTGTAACTCCAAAAATGTGATTTATGTACTCAAATGCACAAAATGCAAGAAGTCATATATAGGTATCAGTCAACAACTAAACAACTGGGTCTCCCTACACAAAAGCAACAAAATTACCAGACAACAGAAAACATTTTGTATCACAACACATCTTCAAATGTAACCAGGAAAAATTTAAAATTATGCCAATATATATCAAACAGACAATTATTCTTACCTACAAATACAAGAAAAAAACTTCATAAACAAATTTAAACCCGAACTAAATAGATCATAACCCCACACGCAAAAGCACACAACGTGACCAAACCTCCGCCATGCATGCACGCACACTCACATGTGTGTGTTTGTGGGGCATGAACATGTGTGTGTGTGTGTGTGTGTGTGTGTGTGTGTGTGTGTGTATATATATATATATATATATATATATATATATATGAGACAAAAGCAGGAGAACTACTCACAGGCACACACACAAATCCCACACAACTTAGGAAGTATGTGTGCACATATATGTGTATGTATACTGATTCCATGTAACTTGAGAAGTGTGTGTGTGTGTTTGTGGGTGTACAGATGTGTTCACTGATTCCTTGTAGTGAGAATGTATGTATGGAGAGAAGATATACACGCATGCTGACAAAAGCACACAAAAATGGAAATAGATCTAAGAACACACAAGAGTCATTAAAAGATAAGCATGCCGATAACTACTCCATCATTTCTCAAATCAATCTTAATTGTTTTATAACCCATCACGCAGAACATTTCACTGCCAGTTCAAGAAAGACATCTGGATCACTAACACCAAAAAATAGAAAATCTCACAAATCGAGAATATTTAACATGGAAAAATATAAAGAAAAAAATCAATTATTTTTAATATGTGGAAATCTCCACCCTTTGCCTGATGACGGTTGACTAGAAACTCGTGTAGCAAAATTATGGAAAATAAAGCCTAATATTTTTTTTTAAATCCACATTACAACCAAAAAAACGTTTATGTTTCTCTCTTTTTTTAATATACACTTTTCTCTCGTTGAAACTACTATAACCACTTCCTTTTATTTTTATATATATATATATATATATATATATATATATATATATATATATATAATATATATATATATATATATATAAAAAATAAAAGTTGGCTCCCTGTGTCGCACCAGAAAATTTTTCTCGCTGGAGTCGATCCTTCAAATCTACAAATCAACCATTCTAGAGCCCCTTCTAATTGTCTCAAGGCCCTTGATAAAATCCAAAAATGGATATGCAATGTAATTGGCCCTGATCTGGCATCTCATCTACATCCACTCTCTCACAGACGTGTCATTGCCTCCCTCTGTCATTTTTACAAATACTTTCATGGTAACTGCTTCGAAGAACTGCTTTCACTGGTTCCCAGACTTCATGAATTTAAGTGTTAAACTAAGCTGGCATCTCTCGCTGACCCTTTCACTGTCAGAACTGTTAAATGTAGCCGTCTCTTCTACTCCAATAGCTTCATGTCTCGCACTTCTCGGCTGTGGAACTCCCTCCCCATTTCTTGTTTTCCTGATAGCTATAATCTCCAACTATTCAAAATGTAATGTCAATCAATATCTCCAGATGCCTTGATCTATCCCCTAACCTTCTCTTCATCCTTTCCTCTATCACTCCTCTTTGTTTTTGCTCCAACTCTCTGTAACCCCTTGCATGCTAGTGGCTTCCCACCTTGCTTAGGGTTGAATGCGAAAAAAAAAAAAAAAAAAAAAAAAAAAAAAATTTAAAAAGGATGAAAGCTGACCAGAGCACACTACCATGGTTTCGACCTCTACATTCTTCTCAGGTGGTTCGTTCAGCAAATCAACTACACGGAACTCAACAACTTAAGCAATTACAAAACTGGCAGTAGTTGGGGGGGGAGTGGAGCAGAAATTTCTAACTTTAACTTGGTTCAAATAACCCCAAGCTGAACTTCTTAAAATGTCTACATTTGGTCATGATCTCTGACCTCCCGTTCACAATTCATTGCTGTTTTTATATGTTGCTATAGCCAGTTTCTTTTCTTGGCATAGTCTACACATATTCCTGACTATTATGTTAGTCGGATTATTTACACACAGTGGATTGGCACTTCTGATCCGGATAAGTGTATCTATACAATAGGATCTAAAATATCTATTTTTTTTTTCTCCATTTCATCCTAAGCAAGCCACTAAGACAAAAGAGGTTACAGAGTGTGAAAAAATATGAGAAAAAAAAACAAAACTTTATTAAAGAGAGAAAACAAAAATAGAATGAGAATTAAGACAGAAGACAACAATTGACATTGCATTTAAATCTTTGAAGATCAAAATTGACTGGAAGCAAGCATCTGGAAAAGAGTTCTACAAGCAAAAAATGTGAGACAAGAAACTTAACATAGAAATTATGGTTACATCTAACTATTTCAACTGTAAAATGACAAAATGACCTGCCCATCTAGTATTGAACTTAAATTCATAAAGTTTAGGAAAGTTCATCTGAACAAATACCATGAAACAATTCTGAACAAATACCATGAAACAATTCTGAACAAATACCATGAAACAATTCTGAACAAATACCATGAAACAATTCTGAACAAATACCATGAAACAATTCTGAACAAATACCATGAAACAATTCTGAACAAATACCATGAAACAATTCTGAACAAATACCATGAAACAATTAGAATAGAGAAAAATTGCTAAAGAGTGAAAACAAAGAGTAATCAAGAGGACAGTAGATAGCATTTGAAATTACATTTAAATTTTTGAATATTTAAGTTGACTGGAAATCAGAGCTGGAAGAGGGTTCCACAAGCAAGAAGTGGGAGAAAAGAAACTGTCAGCATAGAAATTACAATTACATCTAGACAACTCAACTGTTAATTTATGAGACCTTGTTGCCACTCTAGTACTGCACTTAAATTCTTAAAGTCTAGGTACCATAGCAAAGAGCTCATTCAAACAATAAACATGAAAGTATTTATAGAAAAGGAACAAGGAAGCTACATTACAATGGTGGAAAAGTGACTGAAGCTGAGATGCCAGGTCAGGACCAATAACATTGCATATTCTTTGGATTTTATCAAGAATCTCTAAATATATAGTAGAAGCACCAAACCAGATGTAGTAGCAATATTCAAAGCACTAACAAATGATAGTGTTATAAATATGTAAGATAGACAATTTTTCTCAACAGAATCTAACTCAACACAGTGAATTGACTTTCCTAGCTGCAGAATGAGCAAATTATTCAATATACTCTTTCCACCTCATATCAGTAGAAAATGTTAATCTGAGAAAATGCAATATTTCTGAAGGTTAGAATCAGCACTGTTGATGGAATATAAAAAAGCTTTTCTCAGATAATTAAAAGAAAACAGTTTAATTTTAGAGGCATTGAAATCAGCAAGCCATGCCTTGCCCCATTTAACAACATATCATAGGTTATTTTTTATATCAGCTGCCAATTTGACCTTATCAAACCAATCAGAATTAGTATTAGGATAGAAGTAAAGCATAGATACCGAGCTGAGAACAGAGGATATCAGGAGGGTAATTTATGAAAATTAGAAACAACATTTATCCAAGAATAGAGCTCTGGGACACACCTGCATTAATGCAAAAGGATCTAGAAGAGTGGTCATTCAAGACAACTCTCATTTCTCGATTTGTAAAGAATGAGTGAATCAGTTTAAAAATTCATCCAGAAATACCATAAATTTTCAACTTGTGAAATAGATCGGTATTCTAAACCCTGTTGAATGCTTTCAAGATATCCAAAGCAAACAGCCAGAGTTTCACAATTCTTATCTAAAGCTTGATAGATTATTTCAGCAATTGACTTAGTGAAGAGAAAACCATATTGCTTATCTGAAAGAAGACCCTGCAAGGTGAGATGCTTAACCAATGCCTGACTATGGTTGTCCATTTACCCTGAGCATACTTATGTAGCCTAAGTTTCTCCTTTGTTGCATAGTGCAACCAGTCACCGAAAATGCATGATTTTTAACCTCTTCAAAAAATTACCTGTATATAGTGCAACCCCTATTTTTTGCATAAAAATGATCATAAAAACTTATACTATAGTCAGGTATATACTTTAACAACTTCTTCTAAAAATGCATTGTTTTCTTATTTATAGCTTATTTAAAGAATAAAGCCTAAAGTATTATTTATATATCATTTTATTATCTTTAAACTGGAGTTAAAACTCACTCTACAAAAGAAAAACTTAAAAACTTGCCCCACATCAACAGAAACCTCTTCTCAAACATTAGAAACCATCTTCCAACCCCAATGCATGTCTAGATTGGAGAGAGGAACACTATTGGTCCACAAAATCATACATATCTGACAAGTACCCCAATACGGAAAGATTTCAAACCAAACGAGAGATTTAATCTTTTTCAAGCTGATGCTGTGTGCATATACATACATAAATGTGAACTGGCCCCAATCATTTAAGCATTCTGTACCATACCCAAATGAAACTAATAAAAAAAATCACATTCTCACTTCCCTCCCAAGGCCAAAAATCTGGGTTGAAAGTCATCAAAATAAATAAATAAATAAAAATAGAACAATGAAATAAAAAAACTAAAAAAAAAAAAACTTGTAAAACAATTATTCCCTTCCCCCAAGACAACCAAAATAATGCTGATGGGAGGAATAATAATAGGGCAATATGTATACAATTTCAATTTTGGCAGAAAAATAACCATTTTATGTTTTATTAAGAGCTTATCTTTTTTTTCTTTTGAGAACACTTGGAAGGATTTTAAAAACACTTTTTCATTGCACATACATGCGCGCGCACGCGCACACACACACACCCACCCACCCATGTTAAAAATGACTGACAAGGTACTTTGGTTAAGTTTTTTTATTTAATTTTTCTTGTGCTTTTTTTTTTTTTCTCCTTATGTAGAAATTAAATGTTCTGTGTGCTCAAGCACTTTTGGGTATACTTGCCTCTATTCCTCTTACCCTTCAATATTTCCTGTGAGTGTCAAATTTTCTAAGTTCTTTCTTCATAATGTTCACCCAAAATTTGAATTATCTCTTTCTAAGTATAAGCATGCATCTGGTTTCCATTTTCTCTAAAGCTTTGTCATTTCTCACATGTTCAGTTCATGGTATTCTTAGCATCCTTCTATAGAACCATATTTCTGATGCTTCAAGTCTCTTTATCTATGAGATGATTGTCCAGCATTCACTGCCATATAAGAGGACCAATATTACATAATAGTTCAGTACTTTTTTCTTTGTTTCTACCAATATTTTCCTGCTTTTTAATACTTTGCTTAACTTTTGAGAGGCATCTTTTGCTATACTAATGTGTCTTCAGAGTTTGGTATCATATTTTCTATCGTCTGTTAAAACCCTTCCTAGATATTTAAATTTTTGTACTTTTGGCAGCCACAATTTGTAATTTGTACCATGAGCTGTTCCTTTTGCTGACAACCATACATTCTGTCTTAATAAAATAAATCTATAGAACTTGCCAATTTTAAAAGCCATTTAATTTCAGGATTCTTTTTCGACCTGGAACAATGTAACAAAAAAAAAAAAAAAAAAAATTTTCCCTTATCAAAACTGAAAGTATGCTGTTTATCACTTTTCCCAGAGAAAACTTTAAGCACATAAACAAATGTTAGAGGAAAGGAGGAGGAAAGATAGCAATTTGTTTAAACAACTTTTCTTTCACCTTTTATCATTTGAGAAAAATAATCATCATACTATTTAATGTTGCTTCAGAAATCTTAATGCATCAATTTTTTTTATACATGATTTCATGTTTACAAAGAAATCTATTAGAATAATCTAAATGTCTTTGGAGAAAAATATTGTGAAGCTACCTTGCACAGTGCGTAATACAAAGTAATTAATAACTTAATAAATTGTAAAACTCCATAACTGAGCATCTGAATTTGTTTTTTAAAATCTGTCTTTTGTATGTAGGTTAGCTACCTATATACAATGGTTAAAATATCTAAGATAAAAATAAACAAACAAACAAAAATTATGCTCTTTGATTAATTTACTTTCATTTTTTAATTTTTTTCTAATACTTTTTATAGCAACTTTATTCAGCTTCTTTCGGGCCATCAATTCTACAACATTGAGTAGAGAGTGGGTTATCATAAATAAATTTAAGTTCTCGGTATCATGTTAAAAATGAGACTTTTAATGCTTATTTTCATGCGACACAAGGCAAGAGAACCATTCAAGGTAGAGAATTAGTTAAAATGAAATATATGATATGAATGGTGGTAGAATGTGAGGATGAAGATAAATAATAATTTTGCTTATCCCTCTCTTAGCACAACCGCTATATTCTATCAATGCCTCATAAATAATGGACTATTTCATTTTGACCATGTGGAAAAAAACAGACATATCAGAGGGTCTAGTTGGTTTGAGTGAAAAAATGAAAAAGAGAAGTTAGGGAGATAATAACACTTATTGATTTACAATCCGTTTCAAAGAAATAGAAAAAGTTGACAATTTCTCATCTTTTCATTTGTACCCCCTTACTTCTTAAAATAATGACCAGCATTCATATTTATAGTTGTTATTGCAATATTTTGTTAAAGTTGTTAAGCTCAAACATTTCACTATGCAATACGGGAATTTCTACAGATATTTTATTGTTGTAGAACTTGCCATGAGCTTATTTAGTTATTAACCTTTATAAATCTGCAGGCATACATGTCTGCCAGCAATACTCTTTCTTAATATTCTCCATGCGGACATGTTCGCTGAGTGACAGTGCTTTGTGTCAAACAGAAATATGTTTCTAAAAATAACCTATTACTACAGAAATGACATCATTAAGCTTGTGATATTGTTTGGGTATCAACTAATGGGGTCAGTGGAAACAAAAAAAAATCCATGTGCCAACACTAAGTTCAATTGCAAATGTGTTGTAAACAGTCCAGCAGGCAACATAGTAATGAAAACAGGGTCAGAAATCCAACCTTCCCCTCGCAATAGCGGAAATGCACTTTCACGTACCAAGCTCAAAAATCATTATGTCCTTGGTAAGCAAAAAACAACGGCCTTTATTCACCGAGCGATTTTTCTGGTTGGCCATGCCATTCAGGGAAGAAAGAACATTAGCATAGTTTCTCTGATACTTAAAGTTGCAGATTTTTGCTCACTATTTTCTTTAATTTTCCTTTGGCAGATCACACACAAAACAAACTCTTTTTCAAGACAGGTAATTTTCTCTTTCATTACAGATATGAACTGAGAATGCCCAGATGTCAGCCATTTTGTCCAAATTGAAATACTTATTTTATCAGCAAATTTTAATGAAATGTTTTAAAAACATTCATTTTTCAATCACAATGACGACCCCTTGGGCCAAGGCGTGGATCTGTTACGTTGATAGAGGAAATTTTCATGGACAGTGAGTGCAACAAAAATGAATTTCTCAGATTTACCCACACAGATATTCACGACGTGTGCATGACAGTAATACTAAAAGTAATTCCAACTAAGTAAGAATTTTCAAACCAGCACAAGCATATGATCATTCATGGCTACCAGAATTTTCCTATACTCCTGGACCTACAAATATTGATTAAGAAGCTAGTGATGTAGATGCTTTTCATCTTTTTTATCTGATGAAGTTATTCAATTAATGGTAGTGGAAACTAACCAGTATGCAAACAATGTGAAAACGAAATTAGCTGATTCAGCAAAGCTCAACTCACAAATCACAGCTTGAAAACATTTTTGGCCTTGCTTTTGTTGATAGGTTTGACAAAGTGACTTTCATAGTTGTCTTAAGGGACAACAGACTTCTTTTATATATGCAAGGCTTTCACAATGTTAGGAGTAGGAATCGTTTTTTTTATCAATTCTGTCATATTTTCATCTTGATAATTCATGTTTTTTTGTTTTTGTTTTTTCCTCAAAATTTATTATATGTACAGTAAAATAATGTCTACATTTTCTATATCCTAGCATGCAAATACCCTGAAAACTTTATAACAATATCTCTAAAACTGTAAAAG
The DNA here is from genome assembly GCA_903632075.3 of Acanthosepion pharaonis. NCBI lineage: Eukaryota > Metazoa > Mollusca > Cephalopoda > Sepiida > Sepiidae > Acanthosepion > Acanthosepion pharaonis. Next base: position 375,685 of record CAHIKZ030004937.1, on the reverse strand, counting down.
TTACAGTGCTAGTAATATACCCACCATTCAAAAACTTACCATACCCAAAATTTATGTGGATCCCGGAGATACAACTCTGAAAGTTAGTGCAGAGTTGTAAAAGTTAACTTAAGAATTAAGATTCATCAGAAAATTTAAAAAGGAAAACTATGAAATGTTCAGATAATTCTTGTAAATAACTTACCATTAATTTAAAAAAAGTGTGACAGTTCTTGGAATGGCCCTGTGAAAGTTTGCTTACTTGTTCACTACTTACTGCTGTCACATTCAAAATACTCCTCTTGTAAAGCTATGTACTTTGTGAAACAATGGTGCCATAGCTGGAAACTTTCTTGGAATGAGTTCTCTGGAATACCTTTCAGTAATATTATCAAGTATTGCTAGCTGTCCGTGATGTCAGCAAGTTTTTTGTCCTTTCAAGTTGTATTTCAATTTTGAAAATAGACAAATTTCACATGGTCCTAAATTTGATGAATAAAATGAATGATCCATTTTTAATAGTAGGAACCCAAGGTTAACAGTCCACTTGTTAGGCCAGAGCACATGGCCTTTTGCTCCAGACATATTTTCTTGATCTTTTCAGCACTTCTAAATAAATATTTAGATCTGTTCTTTGTTTTTTAGTTGTTGACTTTGACATTATTGTATACATCTTACGCTCCCTTGAACTACATGTATTACTCAAACACAAGCTTTCTACATAGCATGTTCACTATAAAATATTTTTAATGGTGCTAGCATTTCTCTAGCATATTTACCAATTTTAATACGAAACTTGATGTTATTCTGCTGATCCAGATATCTTTCATTTTCTGCCAACATTATAACATGAATCCATACAACTTCTACTGCTCAGCAACAAATCACTCCTTTGGTCTGTATATCAAGAAAGTTCAAGTTGGAATATGTTGGAATGTTCTCAAGTATTAATATTTGCATAACTCATTATTACCCTAGTGGCATGCAGACATTCTAGGAATTAAATGTTATTTGCAAACTTCTCAACTAAATCTCTTTTTTTTTTCATGAAGAAGAAAAATCAAAATGGCATACTTAATCACAACTGCACAACTACAGAATCATAAAGAACTTTACAGAATAACAGCAATGATATCAGTTGAGAACTTTCAACTAAAATGGATAACATGTATAACTTTAAGAGAAAATAATGACAATCAAGATCTTGACATTCCACATTACTTCAAACAAAAGGTTAGGAAGGAAGCCCCCATCAATACAGGAAAGAGTAATAATTTAAGGAATCTACTAATATTATCATTATGACTAATTTTGAAAAGATACTTTCACCTTTTGTTTTAATTGATACATCGGCTTTTTATGTTAGCATTTATTTGGCAGTAAATATTAATCACAATGCTCAAACATTGTAAAGTGAAAGACAAGGACAAATGAAAGTGATGTATACAATCAAAGAGTTCAAATTTTAGGGATATAAATGTGGAAAGAAGGCCTAGAGAAATTAAATCTCAGGATATAGAGTAGTTAAGAGAGAAATAGTGTGTAAACTAATTGATTTATTTTATATGAATGAAGAGCAGAAAAGAAACATAGGATAGTAAAGGGTCAAAGTTACTAAAATGACAAAGACAGGAAATTGTGGAGAACAATGATCATTCAGATCTTAAATGAACATAACATTAAAAAACCTAGAATATTATTGTTAGGCTTATATTACCATTATCAAACATAAAAATGATCGTTCTTTATCAAGGCTGACAATGGAGATGATATTTTGCTTAACCACTCATCCACTATATCAGTATGCCAGGAGCAATACATTTTATAAAGATATCACATGAAGATAGTGCATATGAAGAACTATATTTATGTCTTTAAGAGCATTCATACAAAGTGAACATCAATAGTCTGAATCGAAATTCAAACTGTTTGCTAATTCTGTTTCTCTGCTAACAGCAATAATGTAGGGCCACCTCATCATGGTTTAATCATTAGCAAGCTGTACTTGCATAAGGTGAGTCAGGAGTTCAACTTTCACTGAGTATTCTATATTTGCAGCCTTGCACCAAAAATTAAATTAAGCTTAATAAATAATAGTAATGATAATCCATTCCTCCAATGAGAAATAGTCTGATCACAACAAAACAGTTTCCAAACTTAGCACTTTCACTGCTGCATTGTTAGAGTATTCTTGCCTAGCTGTACTGGCCCATTTCAGGGGAAAATAGAAAATTGTCATTTATTTCCAATAAGTGACAAAGATGCTGACAGTAATTTCTTAACAATGCTGCTATTTTGATATGATCCTCTGCAGCACCGTCCAAGTTAAAAGACATCCCAACATAGCTGGTTTGGAAATAGCACTTAGTTTATAATGCAAACACTAGAAATCAACATTTCACATTACAAATTCTTTATATCAAACAATGCTAAAAATAAGCATACAGCTAATATTAATGCAATATATTTTATCAATTACAAGAATATGTTAAAAAGTCATTGACCCAACCCACTTCTAATTGAATATCAGAATTTTTGTTTTTTTGGTCAATTGGTAAATTTTTCAGGCTTCCCTCATACAAGTGCTTATTTTTTTATCTTAATTACAAAAAAAAGAAAAAAAAAGTCCTTTCCCTCCTCCCATTTTTTTTCCAATAATTTTTACTTTTATAACACAAGTTTAATATTTAGAATATATAGAAAATTTAGCTAGATTCTAAAACAGAAAAGTCAATCTAGTGATATTATATGTTTTCATATGATTTATCTGCATTATACTATGTGCCATTATCCAAATATTTCTAATGATTTGCTGCACAATGCTTTATCTGCACACTTAAATGTTATTTTTAGTGGGTACATGCATTCAAGTTGAGACCCCAGTTTATTTTTTTAGAAAGTGAAATTAATATCAACTGGCCTAGATCATGAAGCCCTACTAAAGAAAAATGTTCCTCCTGACAGGAATCAAGCTTCTATCTCCTCTTTTCCATTAAGGAAGCCAAAGTGTGAGGTTATTAATTTGGCAACAAGAAGCAGTTAAGTTTTTTTTTTTTTAATTGTTTCACCCCAGGCCAAGGTGGAAATGCCACTGGCATGCAGAGGGTTACAGAGAGTGAAGGTGGGAGAAAAAAACTGGGTATAAGGGGGATTGAGAAAAGGATAAAAGCTGAACAGGGTTCAAGAAGATAGATGGTGATTGACACTGCATTTAAATTTTTGAAGATTGCAGTTGTCAGGAAAGCAAGAGTTCCACAGGTGAGAACTGCAAGAAATGAAACTGTAGAAGTGGCAGTTATACTTAATTCAACAATAAAAGGGTGGGACCCAAATGCCAATCTACTAGCACATTTCACATAGTACAGGCACTGGGAAAAACAACTCGTCAGAGCAGTTACCATGAAAATATTTATAGAAAAGATAGAGGGAAGCCATGTCACATTGGTGAGAAAGAGATGCCAAGTAAAGATTGATTACATTGCAGATACTTCTTTGGATTGTCAAGAACCTTGAGATAAGTAGCAGGAGCACTAGATTAAATATAGCAACAGTATTCAATGCACGAACAAATGGTAGATTTGTAAATGTGCAAGATGGACTCTGACGAGAAAAACCTGACATGACACAGTGACCCAACTTTCCTTGTAGTAGATGCAGCTAATTGATTTGATGTAGTCGTTCTACTAAGTCAGTTGAAACCATGAGGCAGTGCGTTGATCTCCATGAATCTAGCATCAACTATGCTAATGGCAGGCAGAAAAGATTCTCTAGGGTGGTCAAATGAGAGAAGTTTCATTTTAGAGGCATTAAAATTTACAAGCCATTTCCTGCCCAAGCTAACCACAGATTGGAGATCCTTTTCAAGGGCAGTGGCCAGGTTAACTTTGTCAGCTCTGATGGATTTGCTATTGAGACAGGAGTAAATGGCAGTGTCATCTACATAAATGCCTACTTGAGAATTGATGACATCAGGAAGATCATTGATGAAAATCAGAAACACCATAGGACCCAGAATAGAGTCTTGGGGTTCACCTGCATTTGTGTGAAAGGATCTGAAAGCAAGCCTGTTCAAAATAACCTTCATTTCTCAATTTGGTAGGAACGAATGGATTAAATCAAACAATTATCCAGTAATACTGTAGTCCTGGAGCTTACGTAGAAGGCCAGCTTGTCAAATCCTGTCAAACACCTTTGAGATATCTAGAGTCACAGCTCAAGCTTCATCATTATTACCAAGAGCTTGATATACATATTCAGTGATGGCCGTTATCACATCAGTGGTAGACCTGGCAAAACAGAAGCCATATTGTTTGTCAGAGAGTAGGTCATGAGAGATAAGATGCTTAACCATTTCAGCATTGATTAAGGCCTTAAATACTTTGCTGAAAAGTGGTGGGAAACTAATGGAGTGATAGAGGCCAGAAGGTTCTCCAAAGTTGTTAAAAACAAGATGACAGAGGAGGACTTCCAACAAGCTAGAAAGCAGCATGGCAATAGTTGTAGAGTTTGGAGATAACTGGAGCCAGCTTGGGAGCACATTCCTTTAGAACGATGGCAAGGATCCCATCACCTCCACTTGCCTTATGTGAGTCTAATTTAGAAATGATGTCCAAGACCAGTGAGAGAGTAATGTGCATATCACTCAGTAGAACCCATGTCTTATTGGAGAAGTCAGGTGTTGGTACTCCAAATGAGTTGAATGTTGAGTTGGAAGTGAATTTCTGAGCAAAGTATTCAACCTTATCTACTGTAGATGTCAGGGCTTCAAATTGATTGAATAGAAGGAGGATTGAGGATTTGCTGTTGTCCAGCTGAGACTTGCAGAACTGCCAAAAGTCTCTTGAACCAAACTTGCCAGATTCTATACATTGATTCATTCTATCAGCAAACAGTAACTTCACTTCTTTGAGGACACACTTGCACTTGTTACAAGCAGAGACAAAAAGACATTTGTTGCAATCAGACCTGTCTCTCTAGTACAGCCAAAAATGATTCCTGTGAGCTATAGCAGCTGAGCATGTAGGTGAGAACCAAGGAGATGAATGCAGTTTAACTTGGTATTTCCTTGCTGGAATGAAAGCATCCATGCTAGCTTTCACCCAGGAAGAGACCTCAGATGTGCATTTTTGAACAGAATGAACTGCTCGTTGATAACAAAGATATTCTCTTGGTAGGAGGTTCTTGTATGGTGGGGGAGCGGAAAGAGATGTTTACAGACACAACATGATCAGAGTTGCCTAGAGGGCAGAGCTGCATAGTACAATGTCAAAGATAGAGGTAAAAACTGAGATCAAGAAGAGAAGCATGTCTATCAGGGTTACTGAGGAAATACGTATGGATGTCAACCATATGTATGAAAGATTGAGAAGTTAAAAGTTTGGATGCCAGTGAGGTTGGTGACAGAGTGTTTAAGCCATTTAGTATGGTGGGCATTAAAGCCACCAAATACAAATATATTTGCAAACAGGTGTAGGGAGATGTCCTCATCTATATTATCGGAAATATTATCTGGCATGTAACAATCTTGAGTGGAAGGGGAATGGTAGAGAAAGAACAGATAGCTAAGTAGAGAGAGATGGAGACACATGTAAGAATGGTCTGGAGATTCAAGGGAGAGTTTCCTAGCCAGTGGAAATATTCGTGGGCTTAAAATCCCAGGCCATGCATGTGCACATTAAAATCCTTTCTAAGAAGAGGAAGGTAGCCAGGAATCAAGAAATCAGAGGAGGGTATTGAAGAGTTAAGATTAGTTTCACAAAGAGCTAGGATGTCTAGAGACTTTTGGAAGAGGAACAATTCCACACTGCAGGAGTCAGTAAGAATACCACAAATGTTGGAGAAAGAAAGGTTATAGGGTTTAGGTGTTTTTTGTTGAGCTGGTTTAGATTTATATATTTGGCTGTTTATAGTCATGATATGTTATTTTGATTTAAGGAAAGCACATCCCTGATTGGGATTTCTTGAAATATATGTCAGCTAGATTCATTTTCGTACTCAAAACATAAACAGTAATTTTTAAATGTTTTTTTTTTTTTTTTTTAATACAATCTTATTCTTATTGCTGTAAACATTATTTTAGTGGGTACCAGACATCTAAATTTTGTATATCAGAGCTTACAGGAGGAAAAAAGGATGTGTATTAGTGGGGATATTGTCTAATTTCAGATATGATATATTCAAATATATCTGTCTTAGATATATAGGATTTGATGTGCTTTATAATCTATATGAAAGGAAAATTAGTCTTCCAAATTATGCGCTCATTATATCTAAGATGAATTTAATTCTCTTCTCAATTATGGTTAAGATTAGTTCATAATTGTTTGGCTGTTTGAATATAGACACTTACACAGAATGTAGCAAACCACTGAAGAATGTGAAAGATTTTCCTAAAAAATAATTAGCTTGTTTTTGAAAAGAAAATGTGGATTGACCTAGAATGTGATAAAAACAACAAACAAAAAAAAAAAAAAAAAAAAAAAGGAAAAAAAAGGAAAAATTAATAAAGTTACTTCATCTCAGAATGTCAAAACAACTTGAATAAAAATAGTTGCACTATTGAAAAGGAAGATGTCTAGTATAAACAATTTTCATATTGCCTGATAATTACCCCATGTTTGTCCCATAATAGTTGCAACATTTAGTATATGAAATATGTATGATACTTTAACAGCTATTATGGGATAGAAGTAGTAATTATTAAACAAAAAAAAAAAACTATCTGCTAAACCAAGTTGCTCTAATTATTTGTTAATCTTTCTTTTTTCCTTTTTCTTCTATATGTTGTGTTTGCATATAGAACTTAGGATATAAAGACTTAGTTATAAGAATAAGTCTTTCCTTTTTGTAACTACTACTCTGGAGTCATTCATTGAAGGAGAAAAAAAAATAAAAACAACTTTGTGCATTTCTGACAATGTATTTATTAAATAGTAGTTTTAACCTGTGAAAATTTCACAATTTTCCTATTTAAAATTTCTGATGAATCTTAATTCTTAAGTTAATGATTGAATAAGCTCATGGTGAGTTCTATGACAATAAAATATCCATAGAAAATCACTTATTGCATTATTAAATATTTGAGCTGAACAATTTTAACAAAATATTGCAATAACAATCATAAATATGAATGATGGTCATTATTTTAAGAAGTAAGGGGATACAAATGAAAAGATCTGAAACTGACAACTTTTCCCATTTCACTGAAACAGATGTTAAACACTTATTTTCCCTTCTTTCCTACATTTTCTCACTTAGACCAAATAAAGTCTCTGATATATCTTTTCCATGCAATGAAAAAGGAATAGTCCATTATTTATGTGATATTAGCAGGAGACATTACACACTTCTTTCTATCTTTCTTTCACAAAAATCAAGTAGTGTCTCTGATAAGTCTTTTGTCTTTCCATGGGATCAAAACAGAATAGTCCATTATTTATGAGGTATTGGCAGGATGTAACGGTTGTGCAAACTAACAAAAGGAGGGAAAAGCACAATTATAATAGGATTTTTTAAAATTCACATATTACTTCAAGACCAAGAATAAGCTTTTAAAATTGTCGGTAATTATTTTATTACCTGTTTTTTTTTTTTAGATATAAATTTTTCTTTTTGTAAGGAGAGTTTCAATTCCAGTTTTAAAATATTAGTTTGTTAAAAATAATGTATTTTGAGATTAAATTGTTTATCACACTGCAGGTCAGTTCACTCTCAAAGAAAGAACTTTGCATGGAAATCTTGAAAGCAGGAACCTCAAAATTCCTTGTTGGACAATTAATTAAAGTACAATATAGAAGCTGGGACATTTAAGTATTATTTTTAAATGGATTTTTTTATCCATTATTTCTTACCAATCAACTAAAACAGACCAGATACCATGAACTACTAATACTTGTACCTAACTAAATATCATACTGCTATATTCTGAAGGTGTGCTGAAAAATACTTGGCCTAATCAAGAATCCCTTGGTGATTTAAATAAAATGAATACATAAGTAAAAATTAAAAAAATGATGTTAAGTTGTTTGGTTAGATGTTGGAAAATTAATTCATTCAAGAACTTTTCATCACTCCCTTGTAAATATTTGGAGAAGAGGTCTTATACAGTGTTGCCAAACTGGGTTACAAGTTGTTAATTGAACAATATTTACAAGCCCAACACAGCTAAATTTTGAATTAACTTTCTTCTGAGTAGCCTGAATTAGCCCAGAATATTTTTAAAAATAGCCCTAAAACTCACAAGTAGCAAAATTAAAAATTCAGTAGTGATATGCTTTCAAAAATAGTCCAATCTGGCAATCTTAGTCTTAAAATGCCATCAAATATGGTAATATTTCAAATACTAGGAGATCCTAGTAATTTTCTGTGAATAAATTAAAGGTTCTAAATTTCAAATCACATGAACAATTTTTCTTTTGTAATGAAATTGGCATAAAACATTGTTAACAATAGAGATAAATCAAGGATGGTGCCAAAAATTTCTTGTTCAAACCAGAAAGCTTTTAATAAATAAAAAAACTGAAAAATAAATAACTCTCAGGTTTGGTTATTTAACCAGATTTTGGAGTGTGACTGGCTGAGAACTTTGCAATATTTGCCTCATAAAATTTGATTTATTAAATTTTTTTAATTGCCTTTTCATTCCCACCAGTTTTTATATGAGAAATAAACAGAGTTTGTAGAATTAAATCATTTCATACAAAGTAAATAAATCAAATACTGACTTTAGCTTTCTGGCAATGCTATAGAGTCTTTGAAGAACTACCCTGAATCACTGTATACAAATAGATTGCTTTGAAGGAAGCAGTGGCAACTAAGTGTTTGGTAAAAAAATAAAAAATAAAGCTTGCATCAATTTCATAATTCACTTATTTCAAAATGCCATCATGCAAAACTAGCACCCCCAAAATGCCATCACACAAAGGAATTAGGATACTTTCTCTTTTAATCTATCAAATTTACATTATTAATCTGATTTTTATTTTAAATTATCAATATTTAGAGTTTTTCAAATATTCAAAATACAATTGTTTGGCTATTCCTCAGATAAAACAACAATAGACTAACATGAAACATTTTATCAAAGCAATAAATTTCTTCATGTAACATTTTTTTATCATTACAAAGTGGCCTTGTGACAGAAACAGGAAAGAAAATAGAAGTTAATAAATTGTCATGGTTGTCAATGAAGGTAACAGATTATTTGTTACTGCTTCAGGTACAGTGATTTGTGAAAAATGATTAGTCCTGTTCTTTACTATATCAAAGGTCTTGAAACATCTGACAAAGACAATCTTCAGGGAGAAATGAATTCATGCCTTTCTCAAAAGCATCAGCTTTTGGTGTGTGTGTGGGGGGGAATCACCATTAGTGCCCCAGTCAGAATTTGAATCCCATCAACCTACTCCATGTACTGATAACCATTATACTAACTTTCACCTTCTCAGCTTGGTAAATAATAACTTTAAAAAGATCGCATGCTAAAAGCTTTCTCCTTGTGAGCCAAAATTTTAAGAGTGCTGAGATTAAATTCCTGTTTCAAACAATTTTAACTGTGTAAAAATCTAACAAGACTGTCAGAGGAACATTCAACCACAGTAATTCCGCAAAAAAGAGGTCTTCCTCGAGCAAATATGTTTCAGCTATTAACATTAAATTCTGGTAGCATACAAAACACACTGCCCATTACTATTGATTTTCTGATAAAGTTATAGAATGAATATTTAAAACAATTATTCTCATAACTAGATTAAATACATCAACTTGGCACCATTTGCTGGGCATCTGGGACTGTCCATTAGCATTATTTCAATCAAAGGGGAGCTATTAATAGTTGTGTTGTCCCACGAGTCCATGTTGTATTTGGAATACATCTGTATAATATATAAAGATGCTTATACACTTGTCAAGATAAAAAATATTTATTACTATCCTACTTTTATGTGCAGTGTCCCTTGATCATAGCTCACCACAACTTCCAATCATTTTGTCCATTTGTCAAGCCCCCACCCTCGCCATCCATTCACACAAACTTGTCAGGTAAGTGGTCAGCTGCCTTCCTCAATCAATTTTGTCTTTGATATGTCCTGTGAGTGTCAAATTCTCCAAGCCCTCCTCCTTTATGTGTTCAAGAAATTTCAACAGTCTTTCTGATTCTGAGTATAAGTATCCTTTTTGTTTCCATTTTCCTTACAACTTCTTCAGTACTGACATGCTCTATCTATTCTCAGCATCCTTTTGTAGATCCACATTTCTGTTACCTCCAGTTTTCTCTTCATCTGCGAGACTGTCCAGCATTCACTGCTATACAAGAGGACTAATGTTATTTGTTCAGCACTTTTCTTTGTAACAAAATTTTCTTGTTTCTCAATACTTTGTTTAGCTTTTGGAGAGCATTTTTTCTATTTCAATGCGCATTTGGTTTTTGGTGTCACATTTTCCACTATTTACATTATTCGGACTATTGTCCCAATCTTTGTTGACATTTATTACAATGTTCCGGCCATTGTACGCTCCGGCCTTCTTCAGGTGATTGAAATGTTGAACTGAACCCTTTATTTCGCTCACTGGGGTAGACTGTTCTAGTTCCACGTGCCATGTTTAATGGATGTCAGGTATCAGTTATCTCCTGTTAATTCCCCTCTCCAAGTTCTCTACTGACTTGACCAGGTATTGAACTCACACTCTTTGGGTCCTGTCACTGAATCTAACTAACACCTTTATCCACTGTGCCATGTGTCCTTGAGGAGATAACTGACATCCATTAGACATGGCATGTGGAATTAGAACAGTCTACCCCAGTGAGCAAAATAAACGGTTCAGTTCGGCATTCCAATCACCTGAAGAAGGCCGGAGCATAGAACAGCCGAAACATTGTAATAACTATGGCGACAAAGATGAGGACAATAGTCCGAATAATATAAATAGTGTACATAATACCTCATCTCAGAAATATAGACAGTCACATTTTCCATCCACTATTTAAAAATCAAATTTTAAAAATAATTTATTTTAGAAATGATTCATTTAAAAATAATGTCAAATGATTTGTTTTTTTTTTATTTTGTTTTAAAGTCTAGATGATGGTTTTGTGCAATTTTATGATTAATGATTATGAGAAATTTTATTTTTTTTTTACTTATTTAACATTTGTCAAACAATATTTATAGAGTGGTCATTTGATATGTTGCTAAGTGCAATACTTTATAAAGGATGATAGGAAACTTTAGAGTGTGAGACATCTACAGCATTATAGGGAGGGCTCCATGAGGGGCTGAAGCCCCCTTATTTTTCTGCTGGAACTGAAGAGCAAGCAGATTAAATTTGTCCTCTTGACCTCAATTCTATAATAATGCTATTCAGGTGAGTTTATTTATCTGAAATCATTACTACCTTTAATTTTTAAAATAATAAAAATTTTTCTTTTCTTCATCTGAAACATTAGCTTATAGAACTTTTGTGACACTGTTTGACACTGATGAATGGAAAGTAAGGGGTTACATCAAAAACATAGCTCAGAACAAGGTGAGAAGGGTTAAAGAATAGAACAATGGACAGACTGAGAGAAAGAAGGGAGATTCCAAAAGACAAATCTTGATTTTTTTTAAAAACCAGAAAAGATTACATGAAGGAAAGTAATATTACTACAAAGAAGTCATGTGGTGATCTTTAAGCTGACAGCTGATTAATGAGGCAGTTCAAGAAAACACAATATAAGTAGGAAGGATAAGATTTGATCTGTAACCAAATCAAGGGAATAGAGTTTCTTTGTGTAACCTAGGATATTTGGAGTGCAATGACTCTGGCAAGATTGCGGTGATGACTGACCAGAGGAAGTAGCTGGTAAATTTCTGATTTGTAAGCAAAACCAGGTTGAGAAAATTTTGCTTATGCAAAATTTCAAATGATAATTTTAATTAATGACCATAAGTTAAGCCATGACAAGTGGCTGAGAGTATGATTGGTTAAAGAGTAGCCAAGGTGGCAATGGGTAATTGCCCATGCCAATTTGGAATTATTGGTGTGAAGTAAATGAGAAGGAAAGAGTTATGGTTGATTGATATACTGCAACCACTACTCATGGAAGAGGGGGATCTCCCCAAAATTGATCCTGTATTTCCCAGGGACAGACAACAATGGGCTCTTGTTGGCAATTAAGGGAATCACCAGAACCCCAGGTCATGTTGTACCCCAGTTTCAATGAAGGTCCATATAAAGCGTCTTAGAAAGTTGTTCCAGACGCTGGACAAGAGACAACCGCTCTACGTGATCTCACATGATTTCCTGCCTGAAGGACACCTCTGACATAAGACTTGTGCCAGAAGCCTTGTTCAGACTTCACTAAACTAACCAAATTATCACACTGAACTTATGAAGCAAAGGTTGATATTTTCTGCATGAGGAACTAATAATCTTTAATATAAAGAATTAACCAAGTCCTATACAAAGGACGTATATATAAAAACATTTTCTTTTATTCAAATTGTTTTTGTTTTTTTTTTGACTTTACAACATGGGATAGGGAAAGGCTTGGATTGAAGTGATCAACTCCTCAATCAGCTGCGGGAATTGGACATTGGATGGACTGGCAAAGAAGAAGGCTACACTTTTATCAGAGTCTTATATGCACAAAAAGCCCACAGGTTTAATTCTAGAAAATAAGTACAAATTTGCAGCAAAAAAAAAGTTTTTAAAAAAAAAAAAAAATGTTCACAGTAGAATAGAGCTTAGAAAAATCGTTTTACAAAAGGATCAAATAAAAAAAAAAAAAAACACCCTCTCCAAATAAAACAGAGAATCAGAAATGTTTAAAACTTAACATCTAACTTAGCCCACTCCCTACCTTTTACTATCCGATTTTTATTTAGTTTTTTTCTTAATCATTTCACCCCAAGCAAGGCAATAATGCCACTAAGTCACAGAGGTTTAAAGAGTGGGAAAGAATAAGGAGAAACATTTAGTGAGAACAATAAAAGAGAAGGAATCAAGAAGGTAGAAGATAATGACTGACATTGCTTTTTTTTTTATCATGGCATTGTACCTGTAAGAGTTCAGATCTTGTAATTAAAAAAGGTTAAAATTTGCCTTACACAGAATAAAACAAAAAAAAAATGCTTCCTTTTTAAACTTTTTTATCTAGATGCTAAACTTGGAATAATGGTTAGCAAGCTTTTTTCTTGCTGACGACTTCACTCCTTGTCATAACATGCATGTCTTAATTAGGTTTTTTTTTTTTTTTTATGAATTGGTCAAACCCAAACTCAAACAAAAACATTGTTTTCAATCGTTATGAGTCTACTGATTGAATAGAATTTTATTATAAACAATTGTCTTGTAAATGGAATTTTTGAAGCATTCTCAATGTAAAAAAAAAAAAAAGAATGCAATAAGAAACACTACCTGCCCCCCTCCCCCCCAAAAATGAATTTTTGGCGTTGTCAGAACCACCGCAAGGTAATTTTACGTAGTCCTGTGAAGTTTTGTTGAAATCGGTTGAAAAATGTAGGAAATCCAATCCAATTTATAAACATACAGACACACACACACAACCTGGGTTTTATAATAAGTATGATGTACATGGTTTATTAAAATTCTATACATAATTAATATTGATAGTCTATCTTGGTTAGTCATAGATATGATCCAGACTGGAGAATTACGACATAGAATTTAAACTATTCTTTTAACCACTCAGCCCAGACATAAATTATGTATGCATATTAATTAGAAAAATCATTTTGGGTCATGACCAACAAAATGCTCTCTATTTTGATTTATGATAACTTCATAACAAATCTTTTTGATAAAGAGTTTTTTTGTTTTTGTCATTGGTTAAATCAATACCAGGTATTAATGCTAGACATTAAGTCAATATTGAAATACCTTGTTATACTAATATAACTTTTACATTTAAAATTGAGGTTAGAGTTCAAATTCAAACTACTTACAGCTTTGACTCCAACTCTACAGGCGTGGTTAGAAAATAGAGCACTGCTAAAGTATTAGATTGATTAACAAAAATCTTTCCAGTTTATTTCTATACTAAATTTGACTTGTTTTCTTCAGTTTATGATCCTGTGATACCACAAATAGGTTTGTTCTGTTTTGTTTTACAGCATATCAACCTCAATGGCTTATTTAATGCCAACAAAATCTTTATTGTTGGTAATATTTTTTTCTTTTCAAAAATGTATTGCTGGTAATTTTTTTTTTTTAAATGTATAGCTGGTAATTTGTTTTTTTTTAAATGTATAGCTGGTAACATTTTTTTCTAAAATATTTAGCTGGTAACATTTTTTTTTTTTTTAATGTATTGCTGGTAATAATTTTTCTTTGAAAATTTATTGCAGGTAATAATTTTTTTTACAAACTATGTCTAGCATTAAAACCTATTTTTACACTTTCATAGTATTTTGACACCAGTTTGGGGATTAACTATTTACCCATAGCTGGGACCCTAACAGGTGCTACCACCTCAGGTCAGGGTGGACCTGGGAACGCCAATTAAGAAGTGGTTCCATGCTTCTCAAAACCTCCTAATCAGAGGCCTTGCTGTTGGACATAGTTTATCGTCATACCCAGGATGGCAACAAATAGGATGTATAGATAAATGTTATAAAACATTCATCCGCTCTAATCATTAGACACATGGTTGCAATAGATTTAGCAGTAGGCAAAAAGGTAACATTTTGAAACCAACTCAATTTGAACTTTGTCTGTATAGGAAAAAAAAATTTCAACTTTTATCATCACTGCCCACTGACTACCATTATTCCAACACTCCCCTACAAAATGGAAGTTAATCTCTGCTCTAATGAACTATTCCTGCCAATAGGCAACAAAAATGAATTGTTGATGATAAAGTACCAACTTCATCCCCCCCCCTTCCTAAAATTTGTTTGGCAAGTTTCAGTAGATGATCTATATGTTGGGCATTGCAAATCAGAAAGATGGTCAGGAGTTAATGCAAGTATTACTGACAGAATGACGTCCATTATATGTATAATATAATTTCATTATTAAAGATTTTATTATAAAAATGCATTGCAAATGTAAAAGATTTGAAATTGCATTAATTCCTGACCACTGACAAACAGAATAAGGCTATTATATATTGAACTAGCTGAAATACCTTTTTGTGCTATGTAAGATAACAAAACTAAGATTGCAACTGGTTATAATAATCGAATGATCACTTAGTACTGTTTGGTATAAATAGGCACTTGGCCGATTGGTTAGAATGTTTGCTTTCTAACCACGAGACCTAGGTTTGAATCTCACTGGTTGATTTGTCAGGAAGGCGACTTCTTGATGTTATCAGTCTGAGGAGGTGATCTCAGCATGCAGCACCTTTGGAAAGTGCCTTAAAACCATACCACAGGTTGACCCAAGCCTTGGGAGTGAAACTGGGTAAGCAGGATCCTTGGGAGCCGTCAGTGGTTGTGCCAGCACAAAGTCATCGTGACTGAGGGTTTGAATACGCTAGCCTTGTTCAGACTGCTGATCATGCTAGATAACATGCTCTCTCCCAGAAACTATAACTCAGGTTTGCTCAGCATAGTTACAGTATAAACCACAGGTGGGCTCTGTGGGTGTTGAACAAATGCAAATGTGCCTGAGCAGACATCTGCAGTGGGGATTAGCTAATTCCCCTAGTAGGCTGGCATCCTCAGATTCGAGTGGCTGTGCCATTTACATTTACTGCTTGGTAAGATTGTGAGATTGCCAAAGTGTATCTATGTTTAAAATTTGCTATATTTATGGTGAAAGAATGTACAATATTGTAAATAGAGCATTTTTACATAAAGATAGTGTTGTAACCTAGGGAAGGTTACTGAACAGAATAATCACACAAAGGTTGGTAATGAACGATAATACTTAGAACACAAACAATACATGTGAGATTAACCAGCAGCACGTAGAAGTAGTAGTCAACTGCTAGAAGTAAATCAAGTGAATTTGATCAACTGCAGACCAACATACAGTATTTACTACTGTATTTATGTGAATGGAGACATACCTATTATCATCCATAGGTATGCTACAACAGATAGCATGGACTTTTTTTGTGAAATGATGACAGAGCAGGGACAAGGAAGAATGGTATGGAGTCAAACATTACTTGGTGCTAAAAAAAACAGGAAGTTGTGGAGAGCCATGATTGTCCATATTCTGAAGGTACATATCACATAAATCATGAAAGCAATCATTGTCTGGGAGCAGCTATTTTGCCAATATGACCTCAAATATCCCAATTTTAAATCATAAAGCTATCATTTGTTCTGTAGCCTCTAACAAAGCAAATGTCAATCCTCAGTGTTCCAAGTGCAAGTGTTAATTTCAATTTTGTTCACCAATCTCATTTGCATGTGCCACCATTTTGCTTTTAACACCAATCAAATTATTGTCACTCGACATTTGTTTCATTGCATCCAGAGAATTGAGACAAATGCATTTAGCAGCCAGCCAAAGCATTCATTGTAACTGGCAGAACTATTATAAACTGAACATCATATCATTTCCAGTCTTAATAAACATTTTATCACACAAGATTGCGAAATGCGACGAACTAAAATCTTTAAGTGAACATAGTACATGTTAGATTCTGCAATGCATTAAACAAGATTTCTAAAGTGATCAGATTGTGCAATTTTTTTTTTCTTAAACTTTCAGTTAAGTTCACAAGGGAAATAAATTTTAGAATGAGATAAAGTGTAACAAAATCTTATAAATTACTGGGAATTTCAGTTCTATATACGCAATGTGATTGTGTCCTGGGTAAGATGATAAACTACATCCAACAGGAAGGCCTCTGATCAGGAGTTTTTGAGGTGCATGGAACCATCTCTTAATTGCTGGTGTTCCCAGGCCACCTGGACCCAGGGTGGTAGCACCTGTAAGGGTCCCAGCTATAGGTAAATAGTTAACCCCCAAAATGTGGTCAAAACAATATGAAAGTGTAAAAATGAGTTTTAATATGAGCAACACAAATCTTGTTGGCATTAAATAACCCATTGAGGGGTTGATATGCTGTAAAACAAAACAAACCAACCAATGTGATTCAAAGAATTGGATCTCTTCTTACAGTTGTTCTATGTTCCTTCAGGATGTGGGTGATCATAGCTCTCCACAAATTCCAATTTAGACCCCCACAAGGCTAGTGGTGGAGATGGCATACCAGCCATTGTCTTGAAGAAATGCGCACCTGAACTGGTGCCCGCCCTTTCTAAACTATTTAACTACTGCCTCAAGGAATCCTGTTTTCCTGACTGCTGGAAGTCCTCATCCATTTTCTGTCTTTAAGAACTCTGGTGACCCCTCTGACCCCTCTAATTACCATCCTTTTAGTCTCCTACCCCTCTTCGGAAAAGTCTTCGAAGCCCTAATCAACGCCGAAGTGGTTAACCACCTTACCTCACATGACCTGCTCTCAGTCAAGCAATATGGTTTTCCCTACAGCTGATGTGCTTACAGCCATCACTGAAACCGTCTACCAAGCCCTTCAAAATAACGGTGAGGCTCATGATGTGGCCCTAGACATCTCCAAAGCATTTGATAGGGTTTGGCATGCCGGCCTTCTTCGCAAGCTCCAGGGTTATGGTATTACAGGTCAATTGTTTGACCTAATACAATCATTCCTGTCAAACCGTGAATTGAAGGTCGTTCTCAACGGATTCTACTCCAGTTTCTATCCCACGAACGCAGGTGTTCCCCAAGGCTCCATTCTTGGCCCCACTCTATTCCTTATTTTCATCAATGACCTTCCTGACACCATAGATTCCCAAGTTGGCACCTATGCGGACAACACTACAATTTACTCCTGCCTCAAAAACAAATCTAGCATCGCTGACAAAACTAACCTGGCTGCTCATCTTGAAATGGACCTCCAATCGGTTGTTAATTGGGGCAAGAATTGGCTGGTCAACTTTAACACCTCAAAAACTAAACTGCTCTCTATTAATCACCATAGAGATCCTTCCCTGCCCCCCATTAGAATGTCTGATGCTCAACTTCTTGAGAGCAACTCTCTGCGTCTGCTCGGTCTCACGTTAACTGCTGACCTGAGATGGAACAAATACATTGAGTCAATTGCTTCGTCCACCACGAGGAAAGTTGTCTCTCTGTGCCACGCCAGGAAATTTTTCTCCCTGGAATTCATACTTCAAATATACAAATCAACCATTCTCCCTTGCATGGAGTATTGCTGCCATATATAGTCTGGTGCACCCTCTGTTTACCACGGAGTTCTTGACAAGATCCAGAGGCAAATATGTAATATAATTGGCCCTGATCGGGCATCTCGTCTACAGTTGCTCTCTCTCACAGATGCGCCAGTGCCTCTCTCTGTCTTTTTTACAAATACTTTCATGATAATTGCTCCGATGAGCTGCTTTCACTGGTTCCCAGACTTCATGAATTCAAGCACTCTACAAGGCTGGCATCCCGCTCTCACCCTTTCACTGTAGAAACTTTTAAATGTAGCTGTCTCTTCTACTCCAATAGCTTCATATCTCGCACATGTCGCCTGTGGAACACCCTTCCCTATTACTGTTTCCTGAGAGCTATAATCTCCAACTATTCAAATGTAATGTCAAAATCTCCAGTTACCTTGATCTATCCACTCTCCTATGCTTAAAAAAAAAAATTCCCATCCTTTGTAGCTCTTAGTAAATTTTGTCTTTTCATTAAAATTTTAGCCAATAAATTCTATGAGAATAAAAGGAAACCTTCCAGAAAAAAAAAACAAAAAAAAACCCCATTAACATATTGACCTAACCAATCTATTTCTATAGCAATCTGATGCACAGTGACCCTTTGTATCATGGGCGATCATGGCTCTCCACAACTTCTTGTCTTGTTACTCTAAGTATCTTTTGACTCTTTACTGTCCTTTGTGTGAATGGATGGCAAAACAGGGACAAATTTTTTTTTTTTTTTTTAGGTAGGTTACTCCTTCATTCCCACATATCTTGCTTACAATATATCCTCTGATTGTTAAATTCCCTTGGCCCTCTTTCCTCATTAGGTATCCAGTATTTCTTTCTGGTTCTAAGTAGTTTCCTTGGGGGTTTCCTATTTTCCTTAAGAATTCTTTGCAGCTCTTATGTTCAGTTCATGTTATTCTCAGTATCTATCAGTAGAACAACTTTCTTGTTTCAAGTTTACAAAGAGATTGACCAGAATTCAAAGCCATATGGGAAATTAGATAACAATTCAGCACTCTTTCCTTCCCTCTCTAAAGACATTTTCCTATGTAGAAAAATGCTTCTTAGTTTCTTGAAGGCATCTTTTACTATTTCTATGTGTTTAAATTTCTGTATTGCATTTTTCTGTTACTAATTATGACACTACCCAGATAGTTATACTTCCTCTATTTAATACAGACACATTTATACTTCCTGTTTTAGGAAAATTTTTTAAAAAAGTTTCTTATAACATTTCACATTTTTTGGCAGATCTATCATCACAAGCTGGGATATTTAATAACAAAAGTTGTGAAAATAAACAAAAAGAAAGTAAATTAAATCAGCTAGACTATATACCCAAACACATTTAAATAATAAATAAATAATAATTTAAAATTTCAGTGTCCTCTCTCCTTCATGCACATATGTAATCACATCAACATAATAAATTATTTAGTCCAATAAAGTCCTAAAGGACAAAAATGTGTCAAATTTTTCCACTTTGTCATAGATTTTCCTAAAATTGCTTTTGGTATATAAAAATTTATATCATTTTTCTTTATTTCCTCTACATAATACCCATTTCATGATCTTTTGTAGATATTCTTTTAATAATAAAAAACTGAATGTATGATAAACTTAGAATAAATCATCACTGACACTTATAATAAAAATTAAGCAGCTCATAATTTGTGTGTGTGTGTTCATTTATATACATTAGTAAGTTCACAGCCTAATAATGAAAAAAGCCTTTTATTTGACACAAATAATAATTTTGACATATCTCCTTCCTTGTCAATACACTTATTTTGGTGGTAAATAATAATCACTTTGCTCAAACATCGTGAAGTGAAAAACAAGGAAACTGATGCATATAATCAGAAAACAACGGTAGAAATTTTCAGGATGCATGAGGAAAGAAGGCCTAGAGAATTTAACACTCACAAGATATATTGTAATTGAAGCATGGAGAAACAGTATGTAACCTGCTATCTATTCATGTAAATTACTCAAGTAGAAGAGAAAAAGGATGGTAAAAGGTCAAAAGTTACTTAAACAAAAGACAGGAAGTTGTGAAGAACAATGATCATCTACATATTGAAGAAACATGGCACATAAAAATATCTAGCTACAGACTGACAAATGTGTGTGAAGAGTATTGAACAGTTCTCTACTCAGATAAAAAATTTCATTTTTGGTCAGATTTTGGAAGTGGGTGGGTTCAAGAACTTTTCAGCCACCTTTTCATATATGTGCATAGGTTTAGACAGGATTTCAACTTTTATAATATTTATATCTTTTCAGACAATGAAAATTAAAATCAATTTACAACAATAATTCCAACTTCTTTTTACATTTCTTTAAATTTTTCTCGCCGTCATAATCTTCAATTATTTCCAGATGTTAAAACACCAATTATCACCTTTCACCATTGTCCCCTTAGAATTTATTGTTGGTATTCAAATGATTATAAAAGTCCCTGGAGAGTAAAACATGTCATTACAACTAATGTAGTTTTCAAATGATTTGCAATCCAATAAGTCAGCTTACTAGTATTCAGCATGTGGTATAAATAAAATAAAGTTACAAATAGTGGTTTTAATAAAGTTAACTCCATTCTGAGAGAAAGCATTTAGAGATTTAACAACTTCTACTCCAACCAATTAAACAACCGTATATTTTTAATATTAGACTTTTTCTCAAGAGTAAATAAAATATTTTCCGAGAAACCTATGGAAATCATTAATAGCCTACTAATAATATTGTAGGATTTGTTCTTAAAAATGAAACAATTTTCTTGATTCTCTGATAATATATCCTGTGAGTGTTAAATTCTCTAAGTTCTCTTTCCTTATTATACATCTCAAAAATTTCAAGTCTCCGAGTGTGATTGTATACATCAGCTCCCTTGTTTTTCTCTTTACAATGACAATGTAAAATTTACAGCTTATTAATATTTACCGCCAGAAGTGCTAACATAAAAAGCCAGTATATCAAGCAATCGTAAAACAAAGAGTGAAAGTATCTTTTCAAGATCAGCCATAATAAGAATGATAATACTAGCAGTTTCTTTATAAGGAAAAGATCCTGCATTCATCGACTAAGTATCCAGTGCAACTGTCAGTTGAAATTTATAAAATCTTTCTCTTAAAACAATTTTTCCAGAAAACCAGTTTATTGAGTAACTGTTATTGACCTTTCCAGTACTTTCTTTCTAGCCATTTGTTCAAAGTAGTGTAGAATGTCAACATCTTTATTAAATTATTATTTTTCTCTTCAAGTTATATGTGCTATCCATTTTAGCTGTTGCTACTGTTTAAAGTCCTCAAGGGATGTGCTGTTATTTGGTACAGTTCTTTGTTTTGGGATTCCATAATGCCAACTGATGAAATTCAAAGAAGGATGGTTTTCACTAAGACCAACAGGTTTCACTCGCTCAATGCCTTTTGTAACCATTGATCTGAGAAAGTTATATTTAAGAAACAAAAAAGTATGGTTTATTTTAAGATTTCAATTATTATTTGCAAAATTTGTTTAGTTATAGTCATCCTTTTCAGTGCTGCTATTATTAACAACAAAGTAATAAAATAATACCCTGATATTACATGAGAGACAGCTTTTGATCTTAAGTGATTAGGTATTAAAATGTACAGGTTTCATTTTGTTGAATTAAGATGGACATTAGTAAATATCACCATTCAGTACCACTAATTTACTAGTCAGTTGGCCATGTCCCTTAGGAGTCGATTCACATTGCATCTTTGTTTCTGAATAATAGTGGGAGGAGCATCATAGCTAGAGGTTATTTTTTTGTCTTTTAGGAATAGACATACAATTCAACCTAAGAGTCACATTTAAATATTTAAGAACACCTTCAATCAGAACGTCCAATTGGACTAGGTTACTTCTAAAGGCAAATCTAACTTGACTTCACCTGTAAGGTTGTATTTATCAAAACCTATCACCATATCACACACATTTGGCTGTGATATATGTGTATTGTATACCCTTATTATTGAGATTCACATATTTGTACCATGTCCCTTCAGGACATTAGCAATCATGAGTTTACAATTTCTTGTTCTTTGAAGGTCTTAGTAAATTTTATTTTTTTTGCTCTCTTAAATCCTGTTCTGCCACCGATTTCCACAAGCTCATTAGGTAGGTTATACACTGCTTTTCTCTATCCCTCTTGCCTTCAATATGTCTTGTGAGGGTCAAATTTTCAAAGCCCTCTTTTCTCATTACGTGTCCTAGAAACTTCAGCTATCTCTTTCTGATAAGTGTCCTTTTTGTTTTCATTTTCTCTAAAACTGTCATTGATTACATGTTCAGTCCATAGTATTCACAGCATCCTTCTGTAGAATCCCATTTCTATTGCCTCAAGTCTCTTCTCCATCTGTGAGAAAATGGTCTAGCATTCACTGCCATATAAGATGTACAAACATTAAATAACAGTTCAGTACTCTTTGTTTTTAATGGAATTTTTCTGTTTCTTAATACTTTTAGAAAGCATCTTTTGCTATCCCAATGCACCTTCGGATTTCAGTGTCACATTTTCTACCCTCTGTTAAAACACTTTCTCAATACTTAAATTTTTATACTTACTTGATTTTGGTGTCTAATTTGTATCTTAATGAGACAAAATTGAGTACAGTATTTTAATTAAAAGCACCCAACAGGAAATGTATAAAAAGAAAACAATCTGAATTAATTTAAGGTTATGGAAAGATGTAGCAAAAGTAGAAAAAGAACTAGGACAGCAAGAAAAGTCTTATTATACTGTGGCTATAATTTACAAGAGAGAACAAAAATAGCTTAACTATAGAAGAAAACATTTTATAAAAAGAAGCTGACATGAGAGATGAAAAGCCAAGTAAATTGTGAACTCTGAGAACAATAGTCATTTACAGTGAAAATCTCATATTAACGGAATAACATGTTAAGAATAAAAAACAAAACTATCTTAGTCATAGTAAAATAAATATATCTCAACATTGCATACAAGAGCCAGAAAATATTTTTAATAAATTTGGCGAAAGTAATAGAGAATATATGTTTGCAAAGTCTGTAGTATGTAATTTTAATTCATATTTGTTTTAAATTTTAAGAAATACAAAATAATACAGAATAAGCATTTTTCCCCCTCTCCAGTTTTAGATTCACTTATTTTCAATTTGTTATTAAATACTTAAGACTGATGGTGAAAATTTAGGGTTAACAAGTTGAGGACTATCATTGCTTTCAATACCTTCATTACTATCTGTATTAGGATGAAAGGTCATTTTGCCCAAAAAGGTTTGATGGCATGGACTGCTTGAAATAACCTACTGTTTTTCTATAATTAAAACAGAGAGAAGAGTTTTTGAAGGAAGTTTTATTCCATGCATGAAATAAGATGCAAATACCAATGAGAAAACTGATTTTATTCAATAAATTATGCTAATATTTGGCAAGTTGGAGTTGAACCTTCAAGAAACTAAAAGAACACATTGAAACCAAATAATATTTGGACATACAAACCACTTGGGTATACCTTCTGCCACACTGAACTTGAGAAACTGACAGACACAAGCCAGATTGTATAATTGATTAAAGTATTCCCCAAAAACATGAAATGAAGTTAAAATTCTGATTGCTGTTCAATAAATTTAGCATGGCCTCTAAGCTAAATAAGAATATGTGAGTCATTTCAGTTTAAGTCTCAGGGTAACGAAAAGAGATTGCTAAAATAGAGTCATGGGTAAACTCCTGAATATTTAAGTTAAGGGCTCAGTATGGAATATGAATGCCTCAATTTTCATTTTTAAATGAGGAAAGAGTTGCTGTCCAAATTAGTCGATATTCAGAACCCAGTGTCTTGAGATTCACACAGACCAATAAAGAATATCATGTCATCAATTGAGAAATCAGCAATTCTTGGATAATTCTAGCTAACCTCACCAACAAGAAACAGTGTTTTATCTCATTTTCAAAATATTCTAACCAAGAAAATATGAAAGGGAATATTTGAATTTGCGAGTGAATGGTCCTCCAATAACAAATAATAGAAAAGAAATCACTGTATGGAAACCATTTTGTTTTAAGCAAAATAGTGTAGCCTAACTCATAAAAACAACATTTTTCTTATAAAAAGTGACATGTATGGCAATGGAATTGTACAATGAAGTGGTGAAGCAAAATCTGTAAAATATCTGATAAGTGAATAATAAACATAAAAGAAATCTATTTGGGTTGAGAAGACAGAAGAAATGTTGAGAAATAGAAGCAACTGGCTCAAGCCAACTTGTAGCAGTTGACATACCTACCTTCGTCTATGTCTCAGCAGGTCTGCCCTGTAACTAGAAACAGCCAATTGAAAATATATTTCATTTTGGTAATTGTTCACATCAAGCTGAATTATAATTAAGACTAACTTTATAATAATTTTCTCAGTAAAATAGAATGAACATTTCAGTCTTTTAAATCAAGCTTTTCTTTTTGTTTTTAATTTCTTGTAAATTTTGAGGTGGAAAAAGAATAATTTAACAAATGGAAAATAACTACAATTCATCTAATACACATTGCAAGTGAAACTTGTCAGGGAGGGGAGATTGCAGGCAGCTCACATAATGTCACTCAGATTGAAAATTTGGAAGGTATTTTAAATGTGGATGTAGAAATTTCAAATCTTCAAACACAATGTAGGTGAAGAAAAGTATTTCACATTTTCATCAGAATATATCAAACAGTGCATTCATTCAAGAATTCCTCATATATTGTCAGATTTGAGTCAAAAGATGCCATCATCAACAATTATTATTACAAGTCTACAAACTGTCTTCAGTCACTATTCAATTTGCTACCAAGTGTAAGAAGACAAAATAAATTTCTTGCAAAATATCTCATCTCTAGTGGTTAATTTGATGCACTTTCATATTAAAAATGACAAAAACTAAAAATTCCAGCACCACAGAACTCAAGGGTATTTAGGCATTTTATCTGATTTCTTAATGATTTTAAGAAAATAATCAAAGGAGAAAATTCTTCAAATGGTTAGAATTGTCCCTTTAGCTTAAACCTCCAAAATTAAACATTTACAACTATTTGGATATTGATTTAACAAGCAGAGCAAGAAGTTCTATTTCAAATCTCTGTTGGTTTGACTAAAGTTAACCAAAAATACAGGATGACCCCAAAAAAATGGGAAGTGGCAACACTGCGAGACAGGGACCTTGAGCAAGTAAACATTTCACCATTTAGAATTCAAGATGAAATTCACAGTATCCCAGTTGAGATGTTGCAGCAGTCAATGAAGAATCTCAACAGCAGATTTCAAGAATGCATTTGTACAGGAGGACGCCATCTACAGGACGTAATTTTTAAAAAATGAAAATTCCATCATTGTTTCTTAAATGGCATGTCTTAAGGTTTCAATTACTATGGATAAAATATTTTTCTTTCATCACTCTTGGTTTTATTGGATTGTTAAAAAGTTTGTTTTTTGGGGTCACCCTATATCTAACTAAAAGGATTTTCTTAAAATCTTTAAAATGAGCAGAGTTCAAGCTAACAAATAAATGAATAAATAAATTAAAAAAAAATCTTTTAATAATCCAAACACTTCCTCTTAGTATAAGATTTTCCTGTGGTGTTATATGCAATGAATTGCTCTTGCTTAGTTTCTATTATTTATCATTTAGACATTTTATTATAATAGTAACAATTGGCATATTTGAAGACAATCCAGTTGCTCAAATGTCCAGTGTCAGCAGATGAGATCTCTTACAGATCCAACAGCCATGAAGGTGAGGTCAGCAAGTGTCATGGAGTGCATCAGAGCAGAGATGTAACGTAGAAGTCCAGGTCATTTACTGAAGTTTCCAGTTGTAACAGTTTCCTATGTCACCAGATAAAGACGACCCAGACCAAGTGAGTGAGATTTACACCAGTGCAATGATTTTCACACTAAATTCTTCCGACACAGATTTGTTTTGAAAATTCATCATCATCACATCAACAATCTGGAAGCACAAATCCAATGAACTGAACAATGGATTCACATGGAGTAACATTGCATTCCCAGACATGTTGTATGGAGAGCTGCTATGTGACAAGACATCAAAGGCAACCAAAGAAATGGCACAAAAATGTAATCAAAACTTAACTCTACTGAAAGAGATAAAATAGTACGCTGCCAACTGATATTGGCATACCTATGCAAACTTCAAAGTAGCCTGGTATAAAAAAAAAAAATTAAAAAAAAAAAATCAAAAAAAAAAATCAATAAAGTGAACACTACCATTGTGCAACTTCAGCATTGGTCACAACCACAAACTTCCAGTCTCCCTGGTATTGGATATTTTAGTTAAATGTTGGAGAATCACAAATCAACCAAAAATGGAATCCTTTCAATTTTTCATTTATTTGATTTGCTTCATTTTTTAGCCGATAACATTCAATTGTTGTCTATTTTTTCCTTTTTTTTATCCCCTATCATACATTTTGTAATTTGGTGATCAGCTTATTTTTTGCCATAGAGCCATGGAACTTTTTTTTCTATGTTTGAAGGATGAGGCTGCCAAGGTAACAAGAGTCATATCTTGATACTTGGGAACAGCCTTAATTAGAGAACATCTCAGCAGACAAAGTTATCTGATCTGAAGGTATTTCTAACAAATTCCCACCTGCAAGATTATGCACTGCTTTAATCAAAACCTGTTTCAGAGTTCCTTTAATTTAAGTTTACATTGGTAGCCGAGCACATTGATCAACACAATGGCTTCCAAATTTATTCCTCCGCCTATTTTAAACACCAATAAATACAACACTTGGAAAAAAGAAAAGCAAGTTTGGGAACTTGCTACATGCATCGACAAACCTCACCGCACACTCATAGTATTTTTATCCCTGGAAGGAAAAGCCAGAGTGGCTGTATTGGAACTGGACATTACCACATTACATGCAGATGATGGAATGAAAAAATTATATGAAAAGTTAGATACACTTTAGAGGACGCTAATCAGTTGGCTTTCATGACAAAAATTGTTTGAACAATATTGATGACAGAATTACATAAGAGTTGTTCAATCAATATTGTCAACAGAATGACAACTACCTTATTAGCTTTGACCATCATGTTGCAAAGTTAAAGGAGCACAAAATAAAATTACCTGAGCTGATACTTGCCTACAGATCATTAAAAAGTGCAAATCTGACACCTGAGAATGAGAATAAAAAGCTGTGATCTAGTTAAGAATGCAGGAATAAAAGACCCTGAATTCATAAAAATTTTACAAGAACTTACTCATTCATGTGAAATATGCATTCACTACAAAAAGGCTGGACCCAGGCCCATTGTTGGATTCTCATTAGGTTCATATTTTAATGAAAGCATTGCCATGGACATAAAAGAAATTAATGGAAAAAAATATTACATCTAATTGATCATGTTACTAGATAGTGTTAGAGTCCAGATTCCTAGTAAAGAAAGTTCCGACATTCTTTGTGCTATATTCACACACTGGATAGCATATTTTGTCACTCCAGGATCTATCCTCATGGACAATGGCAAAGAGTTCAATAACCAATCATTTAGGGACATGTCACAGAACTTGAATATTGTAGTATGTACTACTGCTACTGAAAGTGCATAGAGCAACGGTTTGAATGAACGACACAATAGGATACTAGGAGAAATGGTGAAGAAAACCATTGAGGTCACAAGTTGTACTTTTAATGAAGCACTTGCATGAGCCATAAGTGCCAAAAATACACTTCATAGTGTCCATGTTTGTAGTCTTAACCAGTATGTCATTAGCAGGAATCCCAACTTGCTTTTTTTTTGTAAATGACAAACTCCCTGCATTAGAAGGTATTTCTACTAGTGAAGTTGTTACAAAAAACCTTAACACAATGCATACTACCAGAAAATGTATGTGATAGATGCAAAACTCCATTCTTCAAAAAAAAATTGAGCTCCTGAAACCAGGACAAACTATTAAATGCAAGCTTGCCAATGATAATGACTCTGAATAGAGAAAATTGAATGTCTTAAGGCAGGCAAAGCAACAGGTAATGGCAAGTAAGTGAGGTCAAACAAACAATAGAAGACAAAAACACTTCTTGCAGTGAGGAAAATATAATGATTTCCTCCTCAAATGATGGTCTGGAAAAGGCAAGAAAGAAGGAGCTCCAAAATTGGGTTGAAAATAAAGTTTAGATACAAATTCCTGACCAAGTTTAACCAAAGATATCCATAAGATAATGATTTGCCCACCTGCTCAAAAGAAGGTCTACACATAGCATTGAGAATAATGGCATCTAATCATTGGATGTGTAAATCCATAGACATAAAAATTGTGTTTCTACAGAGTAAACAGTTAGACTGATTGGTTTATTTGGATCCTCCGAAAGAGGGCAATCTACCTCCAGGTTATATTTGAAAGCTTTCTAAATGTCTATATGGTCTGATTGATGTTTCAAGATCCTGGTTCCTGACACTCAAGGTTTAATTAATTAAATTAGGTGTGGGAGTTTCAAAATATGACCAGGCAATATTTACATGGCATTTTGGAAACAAACTGCAGGGGATTATTGCTTCTCATGTTGACGATTTCTGCTTTGCAGGAACAGAAATCTTTCAGACCAGAGTTATAGACAAAATCCATCATCTATTTGAAGTCAAATCTGAAGTTGCCAAATTCTGATATATAGGATTAAACAAAGAAAAATGGAGATAATATTAAACTAGGATAGAATGAATATATAAAAAAAAATTAAAATATATCTCAGTAGAAGTTGGCATGAGTTTTGGATAGAGACCATATCCACAACAAAAGTAACAGAGATACAGCAGCTGATTGGTCAACTTAATTGGCTAGCTACCCAGACCAGGCCTGATCTAAGTTATAATGTTAGTGCATTAAGTTCTGCATTAAATGTCATGATTATGTTATTTTATCTTTGTGTTTTATATGCTATACATTTTAACTGTTCTAAAAAGTACTGAAGTGATGTGGTTTCCCTTTTTTTTTTTTGTGACAGTTCTAAGAGATTCTGTAGGTTTGAAGACATATAGTCCTTTCTTCAACCTACAGGCTTCATCCACTTGAAGCTATTTTTGACCAGTAATCTGAGAATGCCATTGTATACAATTGACAACTTAGATAGTTTTGAACAACAAGTTTGGCTCCATACATGGCATCCATATGAAAGTCTCAATATGACAAAGCTATTTAAGAATATAGCTAGTCTTTAGGTTAAAAAAAAAAAACTAATTCAAATATGGCACTCAAATTGGAATGATTCAATTTGTTTCACAATTCAAAGCCAGTCTGCCATGGTTTTGAACTAACAGATTTGTTTCCTTTTTTTTGGTCATGTTTACAGTATCTTTGTCAACTTTTGTGATGGTTGATTAAAAAAATAAGGAGTATACATGAAAACCTGTTTTCTTTTTGGAGGAAAACTATTGCTGGAACTGTTGTAATGCTTCAAAAAGCTTTTAAGAAAGAACCTTCATGTAAAACAAGTGTACTGGTTGTATTCACATTACAAACATGGTGAAATGTCACTTGAAGACTAAACACAATCAGTCTGACCTTCAACAATATAAGATAATGAAAAGTTTGCTACACAATCAAATGAAGATTGTTATCAGACCAATGAGGATATATCTGAAGTGACTTGTTTGTTAGTTATTTTTGAGTACAACAAAGTCATTGACAGAGTGAAGCATTGTTGTTTAGGAATCAAATATTTTAAGTTTTTCAAATGATTTCTGTCTGAAAGACCATTTGTACCCAATAAGTCACAAAATACTATAATAAAAAAAAAAAAAAATAGTGGGAAGAACATTTCTAACTCAGATTATTGCTTCTATTGAGTACATTATTTACATTATTCGGACTATTTTCCTCATCTTTGTCGCCATATTTATTACAACGTTTCTGCCGTTGTATGCTCCAGCCTTCTTCAGGTGGTTGGAATGTTGAACTTAACCCTTTATTTTGCTCAGTGGAGAACTTTCAGAAGCAAATTAACTGGAGATAACTGCCATCCAATAAACATGGCACATGGAACTAGAACAGTCTACCCCAGTGAGCAAAATAAAGGGTTCAGTTCGACATTCCAACCACCTGAATAAGGCCAGAGCGTACAACAGCTGAAACGTTGTAATAAATATAGTGACAAAGATGAGGACAGTAGTCCGAATAATGTAAATAATGTACATAATACCTCATCTCAGAAATATAGACAGATACTCTATTGAGTAGTATGAGATATTGATATTTTAGCTCAGATACAACATAGAAATTTGAGTAGTGATTTTCAAGGCAAGTCATCCAACCCTACTCTGCAAATTACCTCCCTATTGTTATAGATATAAAAATAATTTTTAAATTAGTATTAAGGAATATCATTTACCTCAGACGTAAGAATGTAGCACCTGAAATACAGCAAACCCAAAATACAAGAGGAACTTCACTTACCTAAAAAAGAAGAAAAAAAAATAATCAGTACAAAAGATATGAAAAGTAACAATTTTAATGTTAATTTATTCAGCCAGCTATTTTAAAAAAAGAAAGAAAAGAAAAACATTCAATCTTTCTCCTCCTGTTTTATCCCAGGTTATTGTTGGGATTAACAAAAATGAATGAAAATAAAAGACAGGTATATTTAACACATAATAAAATAACTTATTCATTTACTGCTTGAGAACAGTAAGGATTTCTTTGGATTTAAACGATGAGTTTTACATATGTGTCAGCTTATCACCATATTGAATTCAGAAGTGCCATGGTCCAACTAGAAGACATAACTAAATTGTATTTTGAGTTATTGTCTATCATAAGGGCGGAGGGAGTAAGTTAACACCCCCTAACAGCAATCAATATTTTTCCATTTCAAAGTTATTTCAGCAGACATCATTTAATGTAAAAACCTCATTACACTTTTCAGACAATAATATACAGTAAATATTTCTTTGCTTCCTCAACAGTAGGCTCCCTGTCATGTATTGAGCCAGAGTCTCACCACACCAATGTTTCTGCTGTGGCTTCTGTAGCAAATAGGATTTTACCAGGTAGAGTTGCCAGTTCAACACCCAATTGGTTTTGAATTCAATTATTATTATTCTAGACTGGTTGCCAAACCAAAGTTATAGAACCTGGTCTGCCTTGTTATTTAACTCATACTGGGAGGAGAATGGAGTCATACATTCCTCAAGGGTATTTGTGTGAAAGTGAACACAATAGCCTCAGCTGAAATTTAAGCATTGCATGTCAATTTCCACTTTCTGCACTGATAACCATTACATTATGCACATCCACAGCTATTTAATATCAGAATATTTGGAGGTTATATTCAACCATTCACAGGTTATTCCCATATTTATTGTTGAAAATAGCAGCTATTCATTTAGCTAATCAAATCACAGAAGATACATCCAGCTACATAAAATTATTTATACACACATAAAAGGGGTGGTGAAAAGTTCTCAGTCTGACCAAGAGAGATGAAATACACATCTATTCTACATATTCATCTAATAATTCAACACATTTGGCACCTTCTCAAAATTCTTTAATTTAAGAAAAAATCTGATATTTAGCAACTGAAATGTCGGTTTGGGAAATTGGTTCAGACCAATAGCTTTTCAGCACCCCTTGTATACATTTATTGCTTGACTGGAGAGACTCTGCATCTGCCACAGGATTACAAGTAGCTGGCAAAAGACCTGTATTAAATGAGCAGGCTCTTTCACAGTGGGTGTACAAGACAAGTAGCTAGAGAAAACATTGTTTACTACAATTCTTCATCTCTAGAGTCTACAATTGAGTACAATAAAGAAATTTGCCTGGATTGATCAATTTGTTTTTTATGACTTATCAATCTTCTGCAGGTTATTTAAAGCCAGAAAATGTTTTTAGATTTTAAAATGTTTTTGGAGATAATGATTTACTGATACATATCCTACTAATTAATTAACCCACAGCTGGGGGAGTGGAGAATAAGTGGATTCATAACTTTCCCAATGGTATTTTTATGTTAGTGAATATAACAAACCCAACTTGAACTCTGCTGTTCAATTTCCAATTCCAAGCCATTATTCATTACACCATCTGCACATCCAAGTTTACAATACTTGATATTCCCCAACAGTCACCCATCTAGGCTTGATGTTATTTTAGTGATCATATGAGAATTAGTGTTTCAATGTGATATGGCCATAAAACAGGAAGTCATTATGACATAAAGAAGGACTGTCAGTATTCATCACTTGCCCTTCGCAGTAGTTGATTCACAAAAGTCAGTAAAGGAATCTTTGTACTTCTAGTGCCCTTCTAGTACAATGTTGTTCTGGGTATGATGATTAACTACATCAAGATCTCTGATCAGGAGATTAGAAGTTTTGAGGAGTGTGGAGCTACCTCTTAACTGCAGCTTCCAGGTAGTGCCTGTTAGGGTTCCAGCTATAGGCAAATAATGAAACCTCAAAACAAAACACTATGAATGTATAAAACAATGTTTTTACAGAATTATCTCGCTACTGAAAAGGCTGGCATGGTTAATGACTTCAGTGTGATAAAAAAAAAAAAATAACAGCATACTTTGAGAATAAAGCAAAGGCAACATTAGTAGAAACATACGAGAAGGCAGAGGTAGAGTCAATCAAAGAGCTTAGATTTGGCATAAGAATAGCGTGGACAGTCTGACTTTGTAGACGTTCAATTTCAATGTCTTTCCTCTAATAGTAGATTGCCTATTATCCAGTTCACACACCTCCCCAGTCTTTTGAGGAGTAGAGGTTTATCTCTTCCTTTCTGTTTAAGATTGGATTTCTGGTTCCTTCTAAAATCTGTTCCTTCTCTTTCACTTCCAGTAGCCCCAAGCATCTTAGTGTTATTGGAAGTTCTTATTCATCTAGACAAACTTGCATAGTCTACCAAAGGTTTAGTTGGCTTCTGACATGTTCTTATCAATCTCTATTGTCCAACTTGTCATTTGTTGACATATCACATCCCATGGAGATAAAGTCCTGAACTGTATTTAGCCAGAGTTGAAGGCAGATGGTATTCAGGTTGACAAATTTTTCTTTGGACTGATCTCCAAATCGGATGAGATTTGGAACTTTTGCAAAGCAGGCTGTTACTTGTGAGGGCAACAGTTAACTTCAACAATTGCATTATCTGTAAACATATTTTGCCTCACTCATTTTGTTAGTCTTAGTGTAGAGTCTGGAGTCTAATATATAAAGTTCAACATTTGAGTGTGCATCTGAAAATTAAACATATAAAGTAGGTTTTTGTGTTGGTTTGTTTTATGGCATATCAACCTCAGTGGGTCATTTAATGCCAATAAAATTTTTGAAATAGATTCATAGCGATAGTTTGGAAAAAAAAGTTGTGTATGTATAAATATATATATATATATATTTGAACCATTTTTCAATTACTTGTATTTTTGAGTGCAATGTATTGCTGGTAATAGTTTTTTTCTTCAAAAATTTATTTCTAGTAATAATTTTTTTACCAACTATTTCTGGTATTAAACCCTATTTTTACATTTTATAATGCTTTTTACCTCAGTTTCAGGGTTAACTATTTGCGCATAGATGGGACCAGATGCTACCTCGCTAGGTCAGGGTGGACCTGGGAACACCAGCAATTAAGAGGTGGTTCCACGCTCCTCAAAAACTTATCAGAAGCCTCACTGTTGGACGTAGTTTATCGTCTTAACCAGGACGCAGGTTTGTGTGTATGAAAATATTTGAAAGTGTGGCATCCAATAAATACAGATTTATTTATTGTAACCAGTCAGGAAAATAAGTCACTCTCCCAGCAAATACCGTAGCCAAAAATGCCAGAATTTTCCTTCTTCGGCAGATCGCACACAAAACACAAACTTTTTTCCAGGGTACCTGATTATCTCGTTCACTACACTCCCCACTGTCACATAAGTGACACTCATGGGCGGGCCTCTTTATTCTTAAGCTTCTCCGGAGCAGGGCGATTGTTGGAGGAAATTGTGTGTTATGTTCTGAGGTTTCTTCTGATCTGACAACCTCATGGGCAGAGTCTTCATCATCTGAAGAATGTTCTGAGGATTCTTCTGGTCTGACAACCTCACGCACAGAGTCTTCACCATCTGAAGAGGTGCTAGCCCTACCTCCAATGGTAATTATTTGTTCACTTTCTGAGCACTCACTGTTAGTGTCACTTGTTGACGTATCTGTACCTACATATCGACACAAGTCCTTTATGTGTCTTGGTATGCCATCAACCAGCACAGAGTGTGAGTTACTTAGTTCAGTGACATGCCCCACCCAGTACCGGGTTGTACACCGGCTATGTGGAGCTTTCACCCACACGCGATCGCCCAAGTCATACGCCGCACGTTCGTTTATCCGTTCAGTTGAACACGTTGCGTCAATGCCTCGTAGCCAGACTTTGTACTGATAAATCATGTTGGCTGGCGCAGTTGAGGGCGATACATTATTGTCTCTCAGAGTAACATTGTACCAATACACCACCTCCATTATGGAACACTGCTTCCTAACAGCAATTCTTTTGATGCTCCGATGACATCGCTCGATTATGCCATTCCCTGATGGGACATACGCACAGCGAAATCCGAGGTGTACTCCCTACAAATCCACAAAATCTTTGAATAGTCCACTGCAGAATGCAGTGTCGTTGTCAGTGAGGAGTTCTGTCGGAGGTCCACGTTCAAAGAACAATGACCCCAAGTGGTCAATGACGCTTGTGGAATCCTGTCGACGCAGACGCCGCCAAATAGTGAACCGAGTTGGGCCACAGTCAATCAGGGTTAAATAGTGATGTCCGTTATAATGGGTGATGGCCATTCCAACACGGTGCCACACCTTGCTTACACTCACTTGTTCTTTTTGCCATTGTACAGGTGCTGGGTCGATGGACTGACACTCCTTGCATCCTCTGACCACTGCCCTGACAGCAGCTTTGGATACGGAAGGATAAATCTGCCTCACGAAATATAGGGTCCGTTTTACACCAGGATGTCCGCTTTGGCAATGCACAGATTTTAGTAAATCTGA
The DNA here is from genome assembly GCA_903632075.3 of Acanthosepion pharaonis. Lineage (NCBI taxonomy): Eukaryota > Metazoa > Mollusca > Cephalopoda > Sepiida > Sepiidae > Acanthosepion > Acanthosepion pharaonis. The sequence goes on along the minus strand of CAHIKZ030004937.1, from coordinate 340,462 downwards.
GTTATGGTTGCTTGCTGATGTTACACAGACATGTCCTACCGGCTCTACCTCTTAATAGCGTCAAGCCATTTTTGGGGTACCCTTGTTAAAGTATCGGCCTTGTTCTGCTGTGATCTGACCAGCTGTATGTCTACATATAAGTGGTATTCACTTACCAACTTTCCCAGTGTGTCTAGCCGCCTTCGAATGAGCATCTCGCTCGCAGCCTTTGTCATGTATCCTAGCCTTCCCAGTAAGAGTGTCTGCTATCCACTTATACACGCATGCGGAATCCGTGAATAAATGCAATACCTTTGCATTCCATTGAAGGGCCGCAGTGACCCCCCTGATAACGGCGTCTAATTCTGACAGGTTGATATGTTGCGTATCCTTCTCGGGACGCAACCAACACGCATCTTCCACGACAGTTTCACCTACTTCAAGAGACACTCCTTTTGCAAGGGAGCTTGCGTCGACCCAGACATTAAATTCACATCTGTCAACGCACCATTTACCACGTAAGGGGTCGTCTTGATGCACCCTAGCATGACTTCCGCTATCATGTGTCTAAGGGGAGCATCATTTGTTGTGTCATCCCAGCCGGAAGTGACAGCAGTCACCCTACGTTTAATAAATGCAGTTGCAATGCGGATCCACCTGCCTACGGGAAAATGTCCCACCAGCTTTCCACATAACGAAAACACACTGCGTCAGGTCATGTGTTTGGGAATGTCCGGGAGCTCACTTCCACGTTTCCAGTAAAGCATGTTGTGCTCCCCCCAGACCTGCAAGCCGAGCACACGAGCACCATCCTCCAGTCGTTCTGGGTTCTTACATTCAAGCCCAAAGTCAGCAAGATGCTTTCTCACCTGTGAAGCGGGTACTAAGGTTTCGTTGATGTAGATGTCATCAATGTAAGCTGACGTTGCTTGACAAATTGTCTCATCCTGGGATAGCACAGCATTCATGATGGCTTTCATGATAGCCGGCACTACATTGTGTCCGAATCCCATTCGGGTTAAGCAGTATCTCGTCTCATTGAAGATCACCGTCTGAAATGGCCACAGTGACCGGTGCAAGTAGGCCTTTCGAAGGTCAATCACAGAGACATTGGATCCCTTCATTACATGGATTCTCTCAATTTTTGTGCACACACATCAGCATGAGCTGTGTATGTGTCTACATGTTTGTTCAGTTCTCTATAATCTAGTACAGGGCGCACATTTCCCTTGTTCTTTTGTACCACAGCCATCAACGGGATGAGGCCTCTTGGAGGACCAAGCTCTTTCTTGGGATACAGAGTCAGCCATCCATTATCCAGCCACACCTGCAATTTGCACTGGTATTCTTCCTTGACGTGTTTGGGCACCGAATATTCTGACACTCATTTCCGGAGCTTTTCTGGTGGGTTATTTTCCGACCATTTCCAAAATGCTGTCTATGTCTTCGTCCTTTGGTCAAACTCTGCGCTAAAGTCAGGCTTGTTAATCTTCAACGTAGCACAGATGGGCGGATCAGAAAACTTGACTTCGCCTGCCTCTGTAATTTCGCCCCATTCTCCTAATAATGTCCATCCCAAGGAGCAGATCGAAACCTAATTACGCGCTGTCCATGACCAACACACTGACTGTGACAGGATCCCCGTTGTTGATACTGAGTTTGATGTTTCCAACTCCCTGGCTTCTGAGAGCCTTTCCATCAACTGTTAGTACGTCCATCTTTTGTCTGCTCCACTATCGGCAAATCGAACCGTTCGTGAGTGACCGATAAAAGCCCAAATCTATTAAAGCGAAGCAGCGTTATTCCATTGATGCATACCTTAATCACAGGGAGCAATCAATTCATGCTCGGTGCGGAAAAAAGACCGGTATCTGACGTCGCGTCCCCTATTCCATTTCCCGGACACTTAGAGGCAATGTGACCTACTTTATGACATTTCACGCCGACCCGCTGCGCATTTCTTCATGTTGATAGCAGCAGTCTCTGGCAAAATGATTCGGCCCAGAGCACCGATAGCAGGTGGCAACGCCATGACAACGAATGGCTGAGGTCGGACCTTCTTTGACTTCAATTGGTTGAATAACTGCGGCCACTAGTTCATCAGCCTCTTTTTTGTCGATCATGACAGCACGGGCTCTGGTCAACAATTGATTGAGCGTCAGGTCTTCCATTCTGGATGATGCGCCGGAGTATCTGCTTAACATGACTGGGCAATCCAGAAACGAAGGCACATGTCATCCATTCTTCAGGAAGCGGTGCGATTGGAACGGCGAAAATATCTTTAATTCTGCCAAATATACATCTACTGTCTTGCCAGGTCGCAGACGCCAAAGGAATTGGTAGTAGGCCACGAACTGGTCAATTCCAGACGCAAGTTAGAGCATGCTTTATTTGCTCAATGTCACTTTTCTGTTCTTTACTTAGCTGCCTATACACAGCAAGGGCACTGCCATTCAATCGCAGTGGAAGAATCCGTTCAATCTTCGTGATCTCGCATAATTATATCTATCCAGTTCCACCTTTTTCGATCCATTCAACCACAGACTGTCCACTCGTATCACCACTGAATTCGGGATCAGTTTTATATCGAACGGTCTTTCCACCATCTTGCGAGAGACAATGTAAATGCCAAAATAGCTTGTAACCCGTCAGGAAAATAAGTCACTCTCCCAGCAAACACCGTAGCCAAAAATGCCCGAATTTTCCTTCTTCGGCAGATCGCACACAAAACACGAACTTTTTTCCAGGGTACCTGATTATTACTTTCACTACATTTATATTTATACTTTATATCCAAATTAGTGTTTCTTGTTTCATGGAGCTAATTTATATATCCAGCTTTAAACTAAAAATTTTAAAAATATCTATTCTTAAAAATTACTGTATTTTCTTATTTCCAAGCTGCTTTGTTGTGATCCTTATAAATAAGTAATTGTTTTGTTAATAAATTTTATTTCCTCTTCATTCAAATAAATCCATTTTTTGTCCTGTTAATGGTAATCACTTTAGCACTATGTTAACAAGTTGAAAGTAGATGGAAGAAAGAAATGGTAACACTTTTCAAATGGTATTTTTAAAAAATTAAACAGTCCAACATGTTGTATATGACAAATAGCTACCAAAATATTTAAGCCTAATGAGCTATTTTGACAATTCCACTAATACCATTTTATGACACTAACAAACGTATCAAAGAAATAATGACAGCATTACAACAATGCAATAACCAACATTTGACCAATTATGTGGGTGATTTTGTTAATAAATCAATATTATTATTAATCTTAGAACATTATTGATAGAAATAAACAGCAGAAAGAAAAAATTAATATTTTCTTCATAAAATGCTCATTATCAACAAATTTGAAAGGTAAATTTCGTTTTTTTTTTTTTTTTTTTTTAATGTAATGCTGGTGCTTTAAATTGAAGTAAAAATCATCTCTTTAACTACCATTTTAATTATAAAATTTGTGTATATTTTTATATAATACAAGGGGTGCTGAAAACTCTCAGCTCAACCCAAACAAAAAAAAAATCATGTGCAATGGTCATTATGGGAAAATCTAGTTGAATGATCTAGATTATATTCCATTGTTTATTACTATCATTCAATCATATTAAGCTTTGTCAAGTTTATCACTATAAAAAAAAAAAGTATGATGCTTATTATACACAAAAAAAAAAATGCTTATAGAACATCTAAAAATGTGGAAGTTTCACCCAACACTGCCAATTGCCACAAAACCAAAAACTTAACCTGAAAACTTATGTTATATACTTAAATTACCTCAGCGGACATAGATTTTCAAAAATGAATCTTGTAGGAACGTATCTCTTTGTACATCATGGACTGGTGCTACAGAATCCCAAACAAAGAACTGTATCAAATAACAGAAACCACATCACTTGAGGACTTTCAACAACAGCAGCAAGTAAAATGGATATCATAACTCAAAGAGAAAAGAATGGTATAATCAAGATGTTGACATTACATACTACTTCAAACAAAAAGGTTATGAAAGAATTCCTCATCAATATTGCAAAGAGCAATATCTACTGGTTGCTTGGTCAATGAATGCCGAAAGTTTCCTTATAAGGAAATGGATAATATTAACATAAAGTATCTTGTACTCATATTCACTAACTGTAATTAGAACCACTAATTGTTGCTGGGTGCTTTACAGTAAACTCTAATATTAGAATTCATCCAAACCAATCAATCTTTAACAATATAGTTACTATTAATAAGCTTAGTATAGTTTTGGTACAAGTCTACAATTACAGGGCATCCAGTAAGAATTGAACTCACTCCTTAGTATTAATATCAGACCAGCTTGCTAAACATATCAAAATGAGGTACCAAAATATTTACTTGGTATAGCTTAATTTTGCTACAAGACCAGAAATGTATATCACCAAGTGAGGATGAATTTACTCATGAATTATAATACGAACTTACATTATATACAAGGTGCCCAATCTCAATAATATATAATACAAGTTCTTGCACAGCTGAAATAACTGTAAATTTATTACCATTAACAAAGTTATTTTCACACACAGCACCCAATCACTCGTTTTATTTCAGAAAAAATAGGTGAAAACACACACAGTTCACAACCTAAGTGATTAATCTTATTACTTTTCTGGCTTGCATTGTAACTGAAATACCCAGCTGTTTACCATCAAAGTCAGAAGGGGCTTATGGCATTGAAACACCAAGTTCTCATATGATCAATGAAGTTAAGCAATATTGAACATAGTCAGTACCTAGATAGGTGACCAGTTAAGAATACCAGATGTTGTAAGCTTGAATGTGTACATGGTGTGTGGATAACATCCCAGAATCGGAGAACCAAGTTCCAATTCCAGTTGAGTTTGTTATATTCACTTACATGCAAATACTCTTGGGAACGGTAGGAATCTATCTCTTCTCTCCCCAGCTATGGAGTAATTAGGACTTGTAATAGTAAAAATCAATATTATCTTCAAACAATCTTACAATCTAAAAATGTTTTCTGGCTTTAAGTAACCTGCAAAAGGTTGATAAGCTGTAAAACCCAAACGAATCAGTGTCAGAAGCCAGCATTTGATTACTCTTAAAAATATTTTAGATGCCAATTTTTTAGGCAGGTACAAGGCAATCTTCCTACCTCAAATTTCTCTTTTTGGTTTTGTACAAAACCGTGCTAAATCTCTAAGTGCTAGGTTCCTTCCAGAATGTAGCTAAATTATGATTCTTCACAGCTTCCTTTTCTTAAAAAGGATATATTTTCCTTGATATGAAATCTGTAAACATTGTATAGCTATCATTGTCCTTAGGAAAAGATAGCTGAGTTTTTTTTTTTTTTTTTTTATTATTTTCACCATGTTTTTGAATTCAGAGTTATGCTTTTTCTAAGCTGTTTGCTCTACCAAGAAGAACAACCTCAGCCTACTCTACTATTTTACACACAGAGAAAAAAATTAATTTATTTTTCAAGGATATTGTACAAGAGAGTTGCTAACCTTTAGTTTGTTCACACCTCACAAGTTTAGTAAATACCCGTTTGTATTGTTATAGTTTAATTTACTGACAACAGTTATAAGACCAGTTATTATATTCAAGACTGGTTGTTAGATCATGCTGCCAGCTGTAATAATTTTTAGGTAAAAGAAGTTCAATACTTGAAGTCAAATCAGGTTTGTAATTATCAAAATATTTTTAATGTATTTTATATTAATTAACATTAAAATTTCTCTTGGTCCAGATTAGGTTGGGATCAGAGACTTTCTTCATATGAGAATTCATGATGTGTCATTGTATTGAGAAATGTCATACTTCAGCTGTATACCGAATGGTTAAGTGTGTAACAATGTTATCAACAACTTGGGCTTCACCTATAACATTGTAATCATGAGTATTCACATCAGGCAGGTGATCAAAGTTTTTTTTTCTTTCTAATTAGTCTGGATCAGCATGCAGTGGCATTAGTAACCTTACTATTCAACAATACCAAATCTTATTGTTTCTGGTTGATCATTTTGTTAACACAAAAAAACAAAAAATGCTGGTATTATTTTACATTATATTGAGTAAATGGGAGGGGAAAAAAAGCAGCCCATTCATCAACAAAAACTTTCAATTTCTTCTACCTTATCCCAGAAAGGATAATGTGTTCTTTTCTTTCCACATATGTTCTGCAATGCATGATTTTCTACTTCCCTTTCAGAGAACAGCTGAATTCATATTCATCTCATCTGCTTAGTATTATTGCCAAGCATTAAGAATATAGTCTTGAGTAAATTGCATATTTTCTCAATTTTTGAAATACTATTACCTGTTACACTTGACAAAACATTAAAAAAATGTCTTCATTATTATATATCTTTGTAGCTATACAGCAAGCTTTAAAAACAATTCTTTATTAAATACCATTAAATTTAAAACTTACTTTATTTATCCCAAACCAACTTTTTGTTTAAAAATCTGGAAGGAAAAGCTCTTAAAAAGCACATCAAAAGCCATACTGCCTTTCATCTGTTAAACTAGAAGCACAAATCAGAAATTGCAGATCAAAGCATTATATGATTATATTGAAAATAAAAATTTCTTTGTGGAAAATAATTTCTCATAACTTATACCAAAGTGAAAGAAATGAAAAGTTTCATTATGAAAAATTAGTAATTTTTGTTGTCAATGAATAATTTGTTATTGTTCAAGGTTCATATTTTCATTGTCATCAAGTATTTTGTTTATTGCATCAGCACAAACACACGTGGGAGAGAGAGAGAGAAATGTATATCCATTTATGTATAAAGGAGTGCTAAATTTGAAATATTTTTAAAAAGCTTTTTTAATACCCATAAAAAAAAAATTTTTTGTTTATTTATCCATTAAGCAACAGTTTCATACATTTCATTATGATTTTGTTTGTTAGCATGATGACACATTCCTTTTGAAAAAGTGTAAAAATGAACTGTTGAGCTTGGGAATGTCCAAAGATATCCAATTCCCATTTAAAAACCGCACTAAAATGTGTGAAACCATCTATTAATCAGTAAATGTGCATATATATATATATATATATATATATATATATATATATTCATGAATTATTCACACAAAAACAAATGCAAAGGTTAATGATTTAATTGGCGAGAAATCCATCGTCGCAAACAATTCAAATAATATACAAAAACCTCCGAATCCATTATAAATGAAAACCTTGTTTCTATAATTTTCTGTCACATTAGTTCTTATTTTTTACTACAAGCTTTCGTCTGTTCCTACAGACATCTTCAGGTATGGAATAGATGTTGTTCTTGTTTTTTTCTCTCAGTAATAAGAGGACAACGAAAAAATATATGTATTGTTGTATCCGAAAATGCTATTGGAAATGAGTTATTGTTTTTTGGAGCGTGCAGTAGCAACGCTTCCTTTGATTTTAAATTTTTTTTTTTTTGTGCGTTCATGTACAAATATGGTGATAAACGAATTTTTTACTGGTAAATTTTCTGTCAAAGTGGCATGAACTATATTTTGCTTGTGCTGTTCTATGAAATTGTTTTTCAAATCACATGCTTCTGACAACAGTAGTAATAACAACGACACATGGCCCAGTGGAAAAAAAGCATTGGTTGGATCCAGTGACTTAACCCAAAGAGTTGTGAGTTCAATAACAGGTTACTGCAGTGGTGAATAAAAACTTGGAGAGTTAAAGGGATATAACAGACATCTGGAAGAGGCATAGCACGTGCAACTAGAACGATCTAACCTGGGGGACAAAATAAAGGATACAGTTCGAAATTCCAATCACCTGAACAAGGCCAGAGTGTACAACAGTTGAAACATTGTGAATGTGAAGGCTTTGTGCAGAATCAATAGAGACCTGGTGCACTACATGTCACAAGGTCCTCAAACGACCCTCTGCAGGTTTTGAATTAAGAGTTGTCCTTCTCCTAAACCAGTTGCCATCCAAGGATATAGAACCCAGTCTGTCCTGCTATTTACCCATAGCTGGAGGGAGAAGAGGATTAATACCTTTCCCAAGGGTATTAGTGCATAATTGAAAATATATATATATATATATATATATTGCTGGTATTTTTATACTTTCATAGTGTTTTGTTTGGAGGTTCACTATTTACCCATAGCTGGGACTCTAAGAGATGCTACCACACTGGGTCTGAGTGAACCTGGGAACAACAGTAATTAAGAGATGGTTCTACACTTTTCAAAATCTCTACTCTCTTGATCAGAGGCCTTGCTGCTAGATATAGTTTATCATCATACCCAGGACTGTAAAGGGGTAGAATCAATAAGGTGGCAACTGAATATGGAATGGGATGTATCCATCCAATATGTACAGCAGAAATGAGAATAAGAAAGTGTATGATCTGATTGATGATATTCAATGCAACAAATGACAAGGCTCAATTTCCATGTAATCTTTGTAATTGCACTGATCTTTCAAATGCTGGATCAATTTCCATATATGTGATCACATGACAATCAACCCAGAAGTCATTATCTGATTGAAAATAATTACCCATGACCAGAATGTGGTAACAGTCAAAAGATCAGGTGGTCTAAAACAGTGCATAAAAATCCAGCATCTAGCCAGTAACTGTTACTCGTAACAATAATTTAGTTGGTATTTTTACCTGTTCCATCTGTCAACGTAAATTTCACTCAAGACTATAAACTTCATAGACATGCCAAGTCTATGCCAGCTGAACAATGAATCATTATACCACTGGGAATATTTCTAAGCACAAAATAAGGAAAAAAGTCTTCCTTGATAACTAGTTAACTATCACTATTGTATGCACACGTGTACACACACACAAAATTCCTGTTGACATGTTAAGCAACTATTGCTGACATGTTTGTTCAATGATTTTAGTTTTCATGAGAATGACAATGGCTTTTGAAGCCAATAAGTTTTTTTGCAATGCTCATTGCTGATGTGGCAACTAAACTGTTTTGTACAGGGCCTGGTTTGTTTTATAAATTCTGTTCAGCTTGCTTGAGGGTTTTCATGTGATTGGTGAGATTGGAGTGATTTCAGCAGGCTTTCTGACACCCTGCATGTTACACCAGCATAATTTATCAAAAGGTCTATGATGGCCTGCAACCACATTTACTGTGTATGAGTGTCTATATAAGTGCCAACGTCACTTTTTCAATTAAGGGGACAACTCTCAATAGGTCATCTTCTTCATTGAACATTTAAAAGGTAAGCTTAAATATTAATGAAATGTTTAAATGCAGCAATCAATTTCACATTCTTCTGTAGTTTATTGTTGCCTATTGCATCTACTCCTCCCTACCTACTTTGATGAAAGCCCAATCAAGAGCCCTCTACTTAAATGACGCCCTTTCAAACTCCCTGAGTATAAAGATTTTAGTAAAGGGAAAAAAGTGTGTGTGTGTGGTGGTGGGGGGGGTTCTATTAATAATCGCAATAACTGGCCACTGGAGATCGATCTTGCAGAAAATACTTTCCACCTTCCCATGAGGAAGGATAGGGCAAAAGGTGAACTGTACATATCTATGCCAGTAGTTTTAGAAATTGTCCAGCTCTTTTACCATTTTCAGTTCTGAGAGTCCTTTTTAAGGATTAACCTAGATACCATCCCTCTGGTGACGATCAAGCAGAAGGCTAAAAACAAACTTCCCAATGGCTTGCAGACACTATACTAACCACAACTTTTAGAAAATTTAATTCCTTTTCTCCTAACCTATAAGATATTTAAATATGTAATATTTTGCATTAAGTCTGGCAGATTCAGAGCTTTTGATTTTGGAGAATGAAGGTGAGTTTTATACATCCTTTATTATTTGTTCAATATTACTAAATCACTACTTTATGAGTTCCCTTCTCCTTTCATTGCATTGTTAAACAGAATAAGTGACCTTCATCATTGGAACGGTTTGCAAAATCAACCATTCTTGTTTTTATAACCAATTATCCAGTCTCATTACTTTTTTTTTCTTTTTTTTTACTATCCCTTCCCTAGAGTACAGACCTGACCAGTATTAATTGGATGAAAATTTTGCCCTATCCCCTCCTCACAAATATTTGTCCAGAGGTATATAACCGACTTCTGCTAAAGATTACATTAATAAAAAATGGCCAGGATTTCTTTATCAGTGGGCCAATAAGGATACAGAATATTTCAAAAATGCAGCAACAAAATATTTAATATACAAATAGCATTTTCTTTTTATTTTTCTGGAAAACTAAAATATCAAAGACTAGCAAATTTTATGTAAATTTATCAAATTATATATATATATATATATAAAGACATTAACATTGTTTCCCTCTGTAATCATTTAATTTGTTTTCCTTCATCTTAACATTTGGAGATGATATTAAAGTGAATTAAACATTTAAAATAAGATTTAATATTAAAACACTGAAGAGAAAATATTGTATCATTGATATGCAATTGTTTAACCGAATTTTCTTTTCCTTGTATACGCACCATATATAACTATAATAATCATTAGGCTTTAAAAAGATATAAGATAGATGCATAGAGATATTTACTTACCAAAAACTGGACCTTAATGCTAGCGGTAAGAAAGAGATGACATTGGTTGCTGTTGTCATATTCCAAAACAATGAAAAAGGATGTAGCCATAAAAAAAGCATAGAGAGAGAGAGAGAGATATAATCAGAGTATCAACATAGCAACTCCCACATGAAGTTGTCAGACATGTTCATCTCAAAGTTTCTACTCTTAAATTCTTTGCTTCTCTTCAGCATCAATAATGTTTTTAAAAAAATTATAGTTGTATTGTCACTGCAACTATTGCAATAAAGCCACTAAGACACAAGGGGGGTGCTGAGTGTGAAGGAATAATAAAAAGAAAAACCTTATTAAGGAGAGAGAACAATAAAAGAAGGGGAATAAAGGAGACAGTAGATAACAATTACATCTTAATTTTTGAAGTTGATTGGAAAGCAAAAAGCACAGGAGAAGAAACTTTTAGCAAAATACGTACGGTTACATTTAACCAATTCAACTGTAAAATGATGAGACCTTGGTGCGAATATAGTACTACACTTAAATTAATAAAGTCAATATACCATAGAGCAAATTTCACCAGATAAATTACCATGAAAATAATTATAGAAAAGGCACAGAGAAGCTATGTTACAGCAGTGGGAAAGTGACTGAAGCCAAGATACCAGTTCAAGACCAATAACATTGCAGATTCTTCTTTGTATTTCAACAAGAATCTATAAATATATAGCAGGAGCACTTGGCAGCTATATTCAAAGCATGTACAAATGGTAGACTTATAAATATGTAAGATAGATTCTGGAGAAAAATATTTTGATTAGATGTTTCTAGTACTTAATTGGAGACAAAATATCCTTTTTGTTTTTCCAATTCTATTTATTTACTCAGAACACCGACTTTTTCCTGACACTATAATTTTGCAAAATCCACTATTACTCTTGTGTCACTAACAATGTTTGAGATTTCTAAAATATTAGTGATGGATGGTCTGTATGGCATTGAACTAGTCATAATATGGTCAGTCTGAAAAAAAAAAAAAAAAAAAAAAAAAAAAATCTGCCAAAGAAGAAATGAAGAAACCAGCATCTGCTGCTTCACCAAGGTTTCACATGCCAATGGACTTTTTGGTTCCTATTCCAACCTTTCACATTGACAGCTGATTCTTAAATTTTCCCAATAATCTAGTCCTGGAAAAATAGATATCAGACAAGGATAAACCCAAATTCCTCTAATTGTTCCATACTGATAACACAAGAGAATGGTCATAAAAACTCCACCCCACTACTAATAACACTTGATATTTTTTTTTTTATACTGAAATCTAGGTGCAACATTTAGTCTATAAATCCATTTTTAAGATGCCAAACTTCAGGTTTTTAAACACACATTGAGGTGGACAAAGGAATATTTCTCTTGCTAAGAAACCGCCTTGCAAAAATGCTGCTGTTATATGCATACATTGATTCCTAGAGGAAATAAAACTGTTATAAAAAGCACAGAATTGTAGGCACTCTTCTGTAGGTTGGAGAATCTTTCCAAACAATGTTCATATCCTCTGCAAAACCAGAAAGCTATCAGTTTTTTCCTTTAATTTTCTTTGACATCTTTATATTTCTCAGATATAATCTAACAAAAAGGATATATTAACTTTACTTTCAAAAGGAGCTACTTCAAACATCATTACCAATCATATACTTCAGCTCTTTCCTTAGCATGTACCAGGTCTTGAGACATTTCTTAATCAGTTGTTAACAACAAAGCATTTTATGGATAGGTTAGTTCATTCTATTCTTGAATATAATCTCAATTGACATATTGATTCTTCATCCACTACAACATCAACATTCAGCCAGGCTTTATATTTTCCAGTTTGTTTTTGGCTGCATACTTATTACTTTACCTTCCTTCTATGCATTCTTCATCTTTGCCTGATAAAAGAATTTTGTTGATTTAGCTGTGCAGGTTATTTACATTCTGGGAAGAATTTTTTTTTTTTTTTCAGTTTCCTCTGGCGTAGAATTTTTGTGATCATCTACAAGAGACATCATTTAGAGGTGATTCCCTGTCAACAGTTTTATTTATCGTCTTTTTGTAGGTCTCTTTAGTCTGATACATATTAAAAACTTTCCACTTTCATCACTTTAGTCAGTTATGTGCCATACATGATACATGCTTAGGCGATCACGTATCTTTCAATACATGACTGACAAGGTAGATGTTTTCCCCACCGCAGCAGGTTGCCATTTCTTTCTGCAGTAGACCAGTTGCCATCCAAAGCTATGGAACATGGTCTGTCCTGCTAGCAGTGAAGGCTTTGTGCAGAACCAACGTCACTTTTTGAAGGGCCGAATACAGAGACCTGGTGCACTACATGTCACAAGGTCCCCAAACGACCATCAGCAGGTTTTGAATTTAGAATTATCCTCCATTTAGACCAGTTGCCATCCAAGGATATAGAACCCAGTGTCCTGTTATTTACACATACCTGGGGGGAGGATTCATGCCTTTCCCAAGAGTATTAGTACGTAAGTGAATATAATAGATTCAACTGGAATTTGAACTCTCTCCAATTCCTCAATCCAAGCTGCTATCCATTACTTCACCGTGCCTCCCTCATCACTTACCATGGATAAATATAATACTAAACTCCTTTATGACATACAAACACAAATTGCATATCTTTTCTATGTATATGCACTAAACCTTTCCAGCTTTAAGAGTTTTTGTCTATGAGAAACTTTATTACCATTAATAATAAATGGTGATAAAGTGTTGATTTCAATCTGCATAGGAATGATCAATAAAAAACGTACCCTCAAATTTAAAGACAAATTGTACAGATGCATGCTGGGATTTCTTCCTAATCAATAAAAATGGATCACTTCTGTCTCATCTACCAGATGTTTGTTGTTTTCTTAAAGTCAGAATACTACAATAACTTGACTGTATCCCTTCTGCTTGTAAACACCATTTTTACGTTGTGAACCTTTTGCCCGATTCCTGTTGCTTTGCCAAGTTTTGTTTTGCACATATATTGTTTGCTTAGTATTATTTTGCCCTGTTCTTTTTCTTCCTTTTCTTGTTTGAGAGCTTTGTCAATTCTGTTTGAGTATTTTGCTGATTCCACTTAACTATGGCAAATTACTTCACAAAGTTTATTATGAATGAAAAAAAAAAAAAAAAAAAAAAAAAAAACCATCACATCTGCTTAAATGTGAGCATCATACCTGAGAGATCACATGATCTTTTCACTTAACTTGTCAGCAATATAGATTTGTTTGGCTTTGTCTAAAGCATTTACATTCTGTTGTATAATATCATAAGATGAAACCTTTATAGCTGGAAGTTCAGTGTCTAAAACTGGGGTGGTGGAGAAAAAAAATCAGAAACAAATGTTTTGAACTAAAACCACTATTATTTTGTAAGTCTTAATACTATTATTCCTAAATGCTACTTTAGGTTTACATTTCAAATCTGAAAGTCTTGTAGAATACATCCATGAATACATGATTATGCCATTCCAGAATAACTTTGGTGAACGGTGATTCACCTGCTGTAATTGAAAGTTTTACATTTAATTTTGGTGTGAATTTCTGAGATGAGAAGTAACTACTTACAGTTAGACTAATTCTCTCAACTTAGTTGCTATAAAGTTTTGGCAATTGTACCCTCTGGCCTTCTTCAGGTGTCTGTTGATCAAAGTAACTATCTGGATATTTCATCTAGAGAACAATAACCTAACAGATCAAAGTGTTCATGTATAGGGATATCTTTTTCTTTTTAGTATTGCTCAGTTATTAATCATTCTGTTACCACTGAATCTAATCCTGCATTAGTGGATTAAAACATTGGCTTGTCAATTTGGTAACATAGTAATTGGGAGTCCAATCCCTGAGTTTGAGACTCACAAGGTGTGTACTAACTGTGCAGTACTAGAAAGAACAAGCATAGACAACAGATTGATCACTTTATTTAATCTACAGAGTAGATTTGTTGTCAGTTTGAAATGCTCTGAAATTTTACATATCTCCATAATAGCAAACATTTCCAAAGTACAACCAAAATAGGCCATACACATTTGATGAATGCTTGGCACATCATGTAGATAATCCTTTCAGTCTATCCACACAGCATGATTAAATTTATCAGCCAAGGGCAAACTCATAACTGAACTTAAAGGTAGATGTTTATATTTCATGTCAACATCACTATATATATATATATATATATATATATATATATATATATATATATGAGAGAGAGAGAGAAAATAAATGTGAAAATATCTGTGTATTACATTTTTTTTCAATGAAGAGAACACAACTGACTTTTAAATAGCTCATCTTCAAAGACTTGCTCATCCAGATAAGTCACCTCCTGCAAAGCGAATTTGCTTGCCGTGTCAGGTCCTGTTGAAAGATCGCAACCACCATTAAAAGTGAAATGGACTATTCCGAAATTCCTATCTCACGTGCAGACATACCATGAAAATGACTAAGAATTCAAACCAGCTTGAATTTATAAAATAAGAATTCTCATGCGAGTGAGAATTGTCTCATATGCAAATCTGATAGAACACTGCTTTTCTCATGGCCAGTTCTATATTAGTTGTTCAAGGGTTAAGAATGGAAACGAGCTATTTGTATTGACCCCGAATGGGAAAACCAAAAATGTTTATCATGTAGATTGACAATAAGTTCCAAATAAACAAATTATATCATCACTTTGATGAAAACTTCTTTGTTTGAAAAATATTTTACAAGTTTAATAAAATTTAAGACATACTCAATGCATGAGGTGTCACTGTTGGGCAATGGCCCAATTAAGTTTGTTTGTTTGGGTTTTATGGCATATCAACCACTGTGGCTTATTTAATGCCAAATCCAGTATATATATATATATATATATGCCAAATATATGAATTTTAAATGCCTATTTTGCATGGAACATTTTTAGCAAGCTAGAGCTTATTTGCTTGCACACTGCAAAATAATCCTAGGTATTTTTGTTTAAGTCAAGAATTTCCATTTGATAAGGACAATTTATTTGCAAAATGGTAAAAGGTAGGCTATGTTGTTTATACATCAGTCTACATCTTTGATAAGAGACCAATTCTTTTTAGAAAATCCAATATATTTTTTGGTTCAGTTTTTGCAAATAATTTCTTCATGTTCTTCGTGTTATAGAATTTTCTACGGATGTGTGTGTGAGGTTTGTACATTCTATTAATATGTTTTACAGTGTATTGTTTTCCACAGGAACATTTAGGAGTAGGTTCTTGTTTTAGTACGAAAGAGTGAGTCAGTCTTGTGTGTCCAATGCGTAGTCGAGCAATGGTGGTTTGTTCTTTTCTTGTTTTAAGATTCAGTTGCCTTTCCTTTAGAATTGATGCTATTTGGTAGAGTTTATTGTTGGTATTTGTGCCATAGTTGTTGCCATTTTAGTGTTATTGTTGTCTTGATTTTGTGTTTTAGGTCAGTGTATGAGATTTTGATGTTTTGGTCGGGTGTCATGTTGAGAGCAGCTTTGGCTAAGGAATCGGCTTTCTCATTTCCCTGGATTCCAATATGGCTTGGGATCCAACAAAATATTACCTTTTTGCTATGTGTTAAGGTGTTCAGTTTGTTCAACAGTTTAACAATAAGAGGGTTATTCTCTTGTGTATTTTTTATGGATTATAGGACAGAGATTGAGACAGAATGAATAATGAATTTTTTTATGTTGCTGGCCTCAACAATCTGAAGAACCAAATTTATTGCACAGATTTCTGCGTTCCATTGTTTTCTTACCAAGAATTACTCCACATCCAGTTCTATTGCTGTTTTTAGAACCATCAGTGTAAATGTACGAGTAATTTGGGTACTTTTCATGAATGTTGTAGAGTTTTTCTTGATAAGTTAATGGGTGTGTTTTATTTTTAGGGAGTTTGTTGAGATCAAGGTTGAACACAGGTTTTTTAAGTTGCCAGTGAGGTGAGCTTAGTTTAACGGTATCATGGATGTTTGTAATTGAGATGTTGTCTTCCACTGTATGTTTCATTCAGAGACCAAAAGGTTTTATGGCCTTTTCTTTTTGATCAAATATGGCTTGGTATTTGGATTTAAAAATGCAATTATAGGCTGGATTGGTGGGTTGGGATTTGATTTTAGTGTAGTATTGCAGACCTAATTTTGTTAATCTAAGTTTTAGTGGTGGTTCGCATGCTTCAGAATAAAGGCTCTCCACAGGGGATGTTCTAAATGCCCCCAAGACGAGTCTCAATCCTTCATGGTGGATTGTATTAAGTGTTTTTAGATAAGATTTTCTGGCTGCTCCATATATGTAGCAGCTATAATCCAGTTTTGATTGGATTAATGTTCGATATAATTTAATGAGAGTTTTTTGATCTGCACCCCAGGCTTTGTGGGCTACAACTCTAAGTAGTTTTGTATTGTATGTGGGGGATGAAGTTCAGTTTTTTGTTGAATATAACACCTAGAAATTTATATTGCTCGACTACCGGAATTTCTGTTTTGTCTAATTTTAGTGTTGAGTTATTATGCATTTTCCTTAGTTGACAAAAATGCATGCATTGGGTTTTCGATTTTGAAATCTTGAAGCCATTTGTGATAGCCCATCTATTTATTTTGTTGATGCCCTGTTGCAGTTGATGTTCTGCAATACATATTTATTTGGATGTGGAGATTATACACAAGTCATCAACATACAAATAGTTATCAACTCCAGGGTTAAGATAGTTGGTAATGCTATTAATTTTGGTGTTGAAGAGGGTTACTGACAGTATACTCCCCTGAGGGTCACCCTCTTATTGGTTTTGAATGTCCGACAGGGTTGAACCAATTCTGGCCCAATTAAGGAGCCAGATAAAAAGCAAGTATATATAAGGCTGGCCACTCATATCCAAGGATGCCTGTCTAGTGTGTATGTGGGGGCGATAACCAATCCCTGTTGCAGACACCTGCTCAAACACATTTTGTGTATTCAACATTCACAGAGCCCAGCTGTGGTTTATACTACAACTATGCTGAGCAAACCTTAGTTACAGTTTCTGGGAGAGAATACGTTATCTAGCCTGATCAACAGTCTGAACAAGAGCAACATACTCAAACCCTTGGCTTCATTGTGACTTCATGTTAGCACAATCATTGATAACACTCAAAGAGAGTTCCATCTACCCAATTTCATGGTCAACCTGTGGTGTGATTTTCAGACACATTCCAAATGTGCCACATGCCTCTCTCAGACCAATAACATCAAGTCACTAACTTCCTGACAAATTGACCATGGTGAGATTCAAACCCAGGTCTCATGTTCAGAAAGTGAACACTAATTACTCAGCCACATTCATATATATATATATATATATATATACACACAAGCCAAATTACCTGTGCATTGCTACATGTTAAACATTTTTTTTTGTGAGAAAATGATTGATTTTAAATCATTTATGAAAAAAAAAAGAAAATGATGCATTTCAATATTACTCAATTACCTTACTGATGTGACCTCCATCTTCTGGCTTTCTTCTCCTATATTTTGGATAGGAGTTATTCTCTTATTCATATTTAACTTTAATTTAAATCAAAGGGGAAAATGTTCAGTGGGTGGGGTGGGGTGCAAAAACAGCTTGATCTGACCCCTTTGATATGTATTTGCTGCAATACTTGATTGAATGAATTGATGAGCAGATTTCAACATTGATATGACAGTTGAATTGTTGAAACAAATGTATATTGCAAGACACTATGACTATTGGTGATTTCTTCCTCAGTTTGACATCCACATTGTCTCATTTTGATCTTACCGATGTGACCTCCATCTTCTGGCTTACTCCTATATTTTGGATAGGAGACATTGCCTTTTGTGGGGAGGTATATTGCCAAAACCTTAGGAGTCTGATAACAGACAGGCAGAGGCTACATAATATATATATATATATATAATTTTCTTATTGTTCAAAATATATATATATATATATATATATAAAAACTTTCAGGGCAGAGTAGTTTTAGACAATAGAAAAGTAATACTGCTGTGAAAGAAAGTAACTTAATTTTAACCGTGCCAAAGATAATTAGGATATTTCAAGTACTAAGTTAAAGATTCTACCAACAAGAATCATTAACTATCATGCCAGTCATTTAAACTGATACTGTCATGTGCACTAAATTAAAGACATTAGTTTTTCCATGCAATTTGTCAGAGATTTTTCTTTCTGCGTACTAACTATAAAAAAAAAAACCTGAAGCTGAACTTGTTACCTTCTTGAATTCATGGCCCTGAGAAATTAGAATGTGAAACAAAGAAATAAAAAGAAAGTGCATGCTGAGATTGTCTGTGTCATTCTTGCTAATTCAAATTCCTCTTCTCGTTTTTCCCACACTTTCAGACAATTGTTGTCCAATTCTCCTCACAGTAATTTGTGCTGGCAGTCTTTTATAGAAGGATGGCATTTGAAAATTGTTTTATTTTGTCAAGAGTCATTTACAAGTAGAATAAAGCGCATTGCTCTCATGAACCATGCAAAAAAAATCTTTTGCCAATGTCAGCTTTTCTGGAGGCATACCAACTTGAAGCATTATTCTTAAGCCAGTAATGTGTGATACAAAGACCAGCATAGGAAATTTAATATAACATAACATAACATTCATTTATACACGAATACCATTAGGAAAGGTATGAATCCATATGTTCTCCCTCTAGCTATGAGTTAAATAACATGGCACACTGGGTAAGCTATCTATGATTGACAACTAGTCTTGAAGAACAATGGATTTCAAGACAACATGTAGATCTTGGCCATTATGGTTCTTTAGAGAACTAAAAACCTTAGATTAATCTTGTCAGCAAGGGTCATACTCATCTAGGGAGTCAACAGCCATTATATATATGAGTGAGTGAGAAAATTCAATAGAGTTAAAAAAAATAATTTAGAATTAATTAGAACCGTGCTAGACTTGGTTCAGCAGAAAGGTATTTTGTTATGATGTAGTGGTTAGCAAACTTGTCAGACTATTCATGAGTTTCAACAGTCAGTTATGTGCCAGGCATGATACTCACTTAAGCAATCATGTATCTTTCGATACATGACTGACGAGGCAGATTTTTCCCTGCAATAGGTTGTCATTTCTTTATGCGGTAGACCAGTTGCCATCCAAGGCTATAGAACACAGTCTGTCCTGCTATTTATCCATAGCTGGGGGGAGAAGAGGAGGATTCATACCTTTTCCCAAGAGTATTAGCATGTAAGTGAATATCAGTCAGTTATGTGCCATGTGTGATACATGCTCAGGCAATCATGTATCTTTCAGTACATGACTGACAAGGCAGATTTTTCCCGCAGTAGGTTGCCATTTCTTTCTGTGGTAGACCAGTTGCTATCCAAGGCTATAGAACCCAGTCTGTCCTGCTATATATCCATAGCTAGGGGGGGAGAAGAAGAGGATTCATACCTTTTCCCAAGAGTATTAGCACGTAAGTGAATTTCAGTCACATGTGCCATGTGTAATACATGCTTAGGTGATCATGTATCTTGATACATAACTGATGTGGCAGATTTTTTCCTGTAGTAGGTTGCCATTTCTTCTGCAGTAGACCAGTTGTCATCCAAGGCTATAGAACCTGGTCTGTCCTGCTATTTACCCATAGCTGGGGGAAGAAGAGGATTCATACCTTTCCCAAGGGTATTAACATGTAGGTGAATGTAATGGATTCAACTGCAATTCGAACTTGGCTCTCTGATTCCTCAGTCCAAGCCACTCTCTATTACTCCACCATAAATTATGATTACAAATGAAAAAAATGTTAAAATATAAAGAACTATAAACTTGTAATTTCTGTCCAAATTTTTGGGATGAGGAGTTACCAATTACATTATTTATACTCCTATTATCCTTATCTTTGTTATTAGCATCACATTTCGTTCATTGTATCAAGGTGTTTTTGATCCAGGTAAACCTCAGAGAATTTCTAACCAAACCCTCTATTTAATCTATGGAGGCAAAGTGTTTTTGTTCTGACCATGTCCATGGAATATCTCATCTAGTTTTTATTTAGCAATGCTCAGTTATTGCTTGTTTCCACCTGGGCTGGGTAATGTGGACTTAGACCTGGATTTAAGTCCACATTACCCAGCCCAGGGATTGAACTCGTAGTTACCATGTCATCAAATTCACAAACCAACATTTTAATCCACTAGGCTATTGTCCTGTGGGACAATCCCGAGTGTAGAACTTTAAGCCTTAAAACTAATCTACTTGCTGCTGAGATGACTGCTACTGTTTGTCATGGTTGACTGTATTCACTATGGCTTCCCTTTTCTACTTCTTGAGCCCTTACTGTTATTTCTTTTTATTAACAACTCCCATATCATATTCATTTCTATGCTAAGTCTACTAATCAGGTCCTCATAGCTTGGTATATGCACTAA
Organism: Acanthosepion pharaonis; assembly: GCA_903632075.3. NCBI lineage: Eukaryota > Metazoa > Mollusca > Cephalopoda > Sepiida > Sepiidae > Acanthosepion > Acanthosepion pharaonis. Next base: position 319,530 of record CAHIKZ030004937.1, on the reverse strand, counting down.
TTCTTGCACATTTGACTCCCCAGTATTGCTCTCAGTAACTTCATTCGACAAGATTTGGTGACAATATTTCTCTCTCTATACATGATCAGTCATGCATGTTTCATTGTCTCACTCTTAATGTCTTTGGACATTGAACACTTGGGTTGTTTATCTGTGTGAAATACCGAGGGTTTTGTTTGTTAGTGTATGTGTATATGTATGTATGCATCTTGAATTCACAAAGAGTTTGAGTATACTGGCATTGCTCAAATTACTGATCATGACAGATTATACACTCTCCTAGAAATTGTAACTATGGTCTGCTCAGCAAAGTTGCAGTATAAACCATAGGTGGTCACTGGACACAAATATGCCAGAGCAATAGGAATTGGTTAGCCACCTCAGCAGATGTGTGTGTGTGCTCAGTAAATTAATACCTGCATACATACATACATACATACATACATATATATATATATATATATGAATGATACAAATAAAATTTGTTAGCCATCTCTGGAGTTTTGTAGACAAACCCCATTACAATTACTCATCAGGAGGTGCTGAAACCTCATGAGTGGATGGAATGATTGAAAAATGGTTTATCTAGGAAAACTTCAGAGTTGTGGTGCAGAATATAACAATCAGCTAAGTGACAAATTTTATTTGTGTTAATCCTATTAATGCTCGATCTCCTTCAGACTTTTATTGACGGACAGCATTTCTGGATTTACAATAACTGTTAACACACAATATATATATATATATATATATATATATATATAAAATATTAGTGGAAAATATACATACATATGCAAAATATATATAAAATATTCCCATACATGTATATTTTCAGAAAAAAAAAAAAAAATTTTCCAAGAGGAAGGATCCAGGTAGAACTCAATGTCTAGGACAGAGTAAGGATATAATAAAAAGGCTTAAACACTAATATTCCATGGTCATCATTTATTCCATTGGAATCGTAAATACGATCCAAATCATCAGACCTACAAATTCAAAATGAAAACAGAAAAAAACAACTCCGGAAATCAAAACAGAATTTAGAGAAAGTGTAAGTATGAGGAGGAGGGACATGAAACCTTAACAGAGAGAATTTTAGGAGATGTAATTTAAAAAGAGGAGAGAAAGAAAGTCGACGGATGTCTAATGCATAAAGATACATTTCGTGGTGACATATACACACCATAGACAATTAGGATAGGAGGGGGGGGAAAAAAAAAAGAAGAGAAGAGGTGGGGAGAGAGATGGGACGAAGGAAAATAAAATTGTGTTTACTTAAAGGGCCGCTTTGTAATTGAGAAAATTAGTATCGACGACAGGTTAGAAATCAAATATAAATATATGAAGATGAATATAACGATTGTCTAATTTAGCAAGGACCAAATATTTCTATGTTCAAAAACACATACTAATACACACAAAAACATATACAAGTAGGTACATACACTTAGGCATGTACTCACACACACACACCCAGACATACGTGTACATACACATACATATATATATATATATATATATAAAAAGACCTAAAAATATATTCACATATCCACACATACACATCTATATTCATATACACATGTTTTCACATACATATGCCCCCATGGATATATTCATACATACATACTTATACATACATATATACATATATACACATATACCCATACATACACGCACACATACATACATACACACACACATATATATATATATATATATATATATATATATATATATATATATGCAAATACATACACACCCTACACATGTATATATATATACATATGCAAATACATACACACCCTTACACATGTATATATATATATACACATGCAAATACATACACACCCTTACACATGTATATATATATATATACACATGCAAATACATACATACCCTTACACATGTATATATACACATACACACACATAAACATGTATATACATAAGTACACATACACACCTATACATATACATACATAAACACCTCCATACGTACATATATACACACATACATATACATACAAATATACACACATATATACACATACATACATATAAATACACACACAGAGATACACATATGTACATATATATAAAAAGTTAAAATCTAAATAAGTGACGATTCAAATATTTGCGCGTGTATGAAAAATTATATATATATCTACATACACATACATACATATACATACATGCACACACATACACAAACATATATACATATATAAATATATAGCGCATCACATAAACGTGCACAAAGATACATTTAGAGATAAATATAATAGTCATACAATTAAAATGTCATGCCCGATGTTATAGGACTAAGATGGAGCCGACATAAGTGACAACATGTTACAAAACGATGTTCAAGTTTTGAAACGTTTCTTATGTCTACATTTAGAGAATATCTCATTCCGAAGATTCAGCAGCTCATCTCGATTTTTATCTTTGATAATGAAGATTTTTCCGCCATGCATAGATCACACCGATCATGGAAGTTATTAGGTGTTCTGGCTCTAGATAGGAATCTCTATTTCAAAATTGGGTTTAATCCCTTATCCACCAGTTCCCAGTAGTGTTTGGATAAGGAAGTCTGTCTACTGAGGCATCTATATCTAAATGAGCGTCTATGGTTGTATAGATCACCGGTGGATATACCTATGTATCTTTTTTTCTCGTTTATATTTCCCTCGGGAAAGATAGTTGCCTCGTATACTACATTTTCAGATTTGCATTTACCCCCGATTGGACAATGGTCTTTATTCCTACAATTAGAGGTAGGGTTACTAGATTGAGTTCCATTACCGTGGTAGTTTCTAAGTATTCTGCAATTATGGGAAGATATGATTTTCTCTATATTTCTAACGCATGAGTTTTTAGAGTTTTCCTATTGAAAATTTTACGTAGTGGATGCTTACTGTGGAAATGTTTATCAATTAATTTCAGAAAGAAACTTCCTATATCAATGTTAGAGAGTCTGCAATATGGTGGGTTGAACCATATTACCCTCCTTTTCCTGTTCTTAGTTTTGCTATTATTCTGATTTACAAGTTCTCCATTAAAGCTTAATTCTTGTCTAAAACCACTATTTTTTAAGGCCTGATTGTATATAAATTTATTATCATTAAATATTTTCTGGCTAGAAGATAGCCTATTTATTCTCGTATTCACAGTTTTGGGGATGTGATCTATCACATGTTTAGGGTGGTTAGAGTGGACGTTGATGTATAGGGGTGTTTGATCAACTTTATGGAAGGGTTTAAAGGTATTATTCGATAGATTGAGTGTAATATCCAAAAAGTTGACTATTTTCAGGTTGGAAGATATTTCAATTTTAAGGTCTAAGTATTTGAAGGCCCTAATAATCTTATGTAAGCTGGAAGTTAAGGGACCATTGCTATTTGGGACAATGATTAAGCCGTCATCTCTATAAATTCCGACTTGGTTAAGGTCAACTATTCTACTCAAGGTGTCAAGAATCTGCAATTTGGGCAGAATCAAAGGCACCCATAGGTACATCGAAATTACCATTATTCTTTTTTACCCAAGTATCGTCATTGTATGTAAGTATTGATCTTCTAGACGCTAAAATAATGTCCAGATCATTATCAGTTATTTTGGTAAATCCTTTGGCGAAATTGAGGCTATTAATTAATAGTTCCTCCGAAATAGAAGGGTAAAAATCCAAGATGTCAAATTGGATGAAAGTGGCTTTATTCTTGTTAGTGATATTTCGGAACCATTTAATCGTCTCCGTAATCGTATATATATGACATTTTTATGTTTATACAGTTTTTTTTTTTTTTTTTTAGATACAAACATTTAAGTAAATGCTCTGTTTATAATAAACAGTATTAATGACATTTCCCAGCCTGAATGTCTGAGAAAATTTCATAGAAAATATGCATTCTCCGACAGGAATCAAACCTGTATCCGACACGGAACCATCATATAGCCTGATGTGCTTTACCGATTTAGCCACAGAGGAGCATTTCAGTTAGCAAGGTCGATTTTACTGTTTTTAAACTACAATTCTCCATGATTTTCTCTTGTACATTCATATCTGCTCAATGTGTATCCAAATGTAAACAAATGATGTCACACATTATGAAATGGACAAAATCCGACAATTATTTTAAGACATTTTTATGTTTATACATTTTCTTTTTTACCATGTAGGATACAGGTTCAATTCCTGTCAGAGGATGCATATTTTCTATAAGAATTTCTTGGACATTCAGGTTGGTAAACGTCATTAATACTGTTTATTATAAACCGAAAATTTACTTAAATACTTGTATCTATAAGAAAGAACATATGAACATAAAAATGTCTTAAAATAATATTTATGATATTGACCACTTTATCCCATAAATATAGCACACCTTAAAACTATATTATATATATATATATATATATATATATATATATATACACACACACAGTTACAATTGGAATTAAGATACCTTTAGTTAATGACCATTTTCACCTACGAAATTATAATTTTAAAATTCTCAGAATTTTTCAAACTGTTTATGGTATCAGTTTGTAGTGGGATACTTGAAATGCTATACCAAAAATTTGCTCTGTTTAATGAAAATAAACATCGAGCGCTCTTTTTTGTGAGTCAGTTTCAACATATTTCAAATTCTATGTTCTGTTAATAAGACTCACCTGGATTATATAACAGATTACTACCTATATATATATATATATATATATATATATATATATATAAACGCAGTGGAGTAATGGATAGTGGCTTGGATTGAGGAATCATGAGCCGAGTTCAATTCAGTTGAATCCATTACATACACTTGCACGTGCTAATATCCTTGGGAAAGGTATGAATCCTCTTCCTCTCCCTCCAGCTATGGGTAAAATAGCAGGACAGACTGGGTTCTATAACCTTGGATGGCAACTGGTCTAGGAGAAGGACAACTCTGAACTTAAAACCTGCGGGGGGGGGGGCGTTTAAAGAATTTTGTGGCATTCAGTGCACCAGGTCTCTGTATTCGTCCCTTCAAAAAGTGTGGATGGTCCTGCACGAGGCCTTCACCACTATAATCAAATCACATGTGCCAGTGTCGGGCTGTCGGTTTCCTGGAAACTGATCTGCTTGACCCTCATATGCCGAATCTAGACGGGAGAGTCAATTATTATATATATATATATTCAATGAAACCTGTCTTGATGAAAAATATGCTGCCAAAATATACGCATTTTAAATTACACAATCCAGCATCTAACTGGAATATTGATACCTGGAATTTTAAATGTAGCCTTGAGAGAAATCAAATTGAAATAACTAATGAAGAATTACACACTCTCAATAGCAGAAAACAGAACACACTTAACAAACTACAACATAACTACCCCCCATCAACTCAAAGAAATCACACACACAGACTTGGAAAAATTATCAATACACTAGAAACTCAAAACCACCTAAAAAAAAAAAAAAAAAAAAAAAAAAAAAAAAAAAATCAAAAACTAAAACTACACAAAGGACATATCACTAACAAAACCAATAATTCCATTAATATTTCTAACCATGCACTAAGCAAGCATCAAAAATAAATGCTTAACCTGGGACCCAGCTGCCACATATACCAAAAATATAATTGTCTGATTAAAGAAATGAAATTCAGACGCTATACCAAAATATCAAAAAACTCCAAGATGAACAACTAATCACAGCCACACCAGAACTTCAAGACTTACTCACACCTAAGGCAGTTAAAGAGACATGACAGAAGTAAAAAAAAAACTTTTCAAAAATTTTCACAAAACAACTCCAAATTGCCACTAAGGAACTATACAATCACCCTGACATAACAGTCAAAAAAGCAGACAAAACCAACATCAGCATTGTCTTAAACAAATCCAACTACAATACAAAACTCAAAATACTCAACGACCACACAAAATTAAATCAGCAAAAATCCAATCAACCAACTAAAGTTAAAAATCAATGAACTAATCACTGCTAATAATGCCAAACAGGACAGTTTAAAGCTTCCTAAAATCATCGGTGATTATAGGCCTGGCTACATATATGGCACTCTCGAAACACACAAAGGAAACTATCCTCTCTACTCTATTATATTACAAATTCTCATTTATCAATTAACAAAAACCATCAATGAACTTATCACACCATACATATCTCCCTAGCAAATACAGCATAAAATCAACTCTCGAGGCAATCCAATTTGTGAAACTATCAACATTATAGAAAAAAAACATACAATAATCCTTCTATACCTCCACTTAAAATTAGTCCTAATATATTATGGAAACTACTGCCAACCTGTACCACCAAAGTCCCATTTTATGATCACAAAAAATAACATATATACAACACGATGACGTCTCATGGGTTCAGTTCTTGGTCTGATGTTTAGTAATTTCTACTTGTCTAACCTTGAGAATAATATTTTTAACAATTTTAAAAAACCCTCCATCTACATACATTGATGATATCTTATCAGTATTAGAATACTGAAGAAATAAAAAAAATTTTTTTAAATTCCGGGACAACTTCGTTCTTAAGTTTACATACGAACTTAATAATAGCAACAAAATTCCTTTTAGATATACTGATAAACACTAATAACCATAAGTTCACTATCTCCCTATATAAAAAAAAAACTACCAGCAGAAATTCCTGTACCCTCAACTATAAGAGTGAATGTCCAAATTACTATAAAATAGCAATTATCAAAAACCTAATAAACTGTGCAAAAATTAATTCTTCCACAAAACAGATTTTCTACAGTGAACCAAAAAATATAAAACAAACATTCATCAATAATAACTTCCCCAACTATATTGTTGATGAACAAATAAGATGCTCCATCAGAGATCTTCATACAAAACAAATAGAACATAATACTTTTCCTATTAACCCCAAACATATCGCCCTTTATATTGTAACTAAATGCACAGAAAAGAAAGATGAAAATATCCTAAAAAAAATTTTTTTAAAAAAACTAATACATCTACCACAGATTCCAGTAAAAAAAAAAAAAAAAATAGAATTAATTATATACTACACTAAATCCAGTATATCTAATAAAATCATTTGTAATGACTCTTCCCAGGCCACTAAGATGTTGCAGAAAACCAACATTGATTATAAAAATAACATCTATGCTGGACACATGACAACACTTTCACATTTGAATAACACATCCAATATTTCCAAACATTTACAACAACATACCTATCCACATTCACAATTCAGAAAAATCCTTGAAAATACCTTCATGCTTTTCCACAAAAAGAAAAAAGAATAAACACAAACTAAAAATTCTCAAAGCTATTTATATCAAAAAATTGAAACCAAACCTTAATTACGAATACTCCACAAATATTTTAAAATGTGTACAATAGATATTTTTTAAATGTCAATACTTATACAGTTCTTCCTTTATTTTCTCAACAACTCATGTCGGAAAATCTTTTAATACATACCTAGTTACCTCCCCTTAAATGGTGCCAGTCAGCCATGACACAGCATTCCTGACTCCACATATAAGAAAGTCAATTTTCAGATGATCACAATTTTTGTTTTTCACAACTATGAAGAACACAAAACTTACCTAATTAACAATACCCTAATGATTACATTATGCTACTTGGATAATAAATAAAATATGAATTAACACGGTTTTTTCCACTCATCCTTCAACAATCACAAAAAAAGCTTATCTGTGAATATGAAAGAACCCTATGGAGAATAAGTAGACAGTGAATTACATCATCAGGTCAAAGTTGCCCAGAATTGGTTCAAGAAGAATTTTGAAAACTTACAAATTTTGTGGCCACCCTATTTTTCAAAATCAAGCATTTATGGAATATGGTGTACAAGTATTCACCTACTATGTCCTGCTACCACAACTATCAAGCAGCTGTGAGCTGTGCAAAAGAATGGCTCAAATCTCTCCAGAGTTATTCTGACCAGTTGGGGAATTGGTGCTATATCAAATTGCTGGGTTAAAGGACTTTCCAACACAACAGTAGACACCTATTTCACAACTTGGCACATCACTATATCTTTAACCTGACTTTCATTTTTCACTACCTTTCTTACCTTCTACCTTTCCTTCAAATACTCTTTACAATTTTCTCCACCAATTCTTTTCCACTTTAAGTAGGTTTGTTGGCCATAAAGTGTATCTGATTCCAGCTCAGAATAGCTCCCACATTGGAAAGATACTACATCCTCAATCTCCCTTGGAATGTGCAAGCTGTAAAACATGGGGGTCAAAGTTGTGTCTATAATAAAAGCATACTTGGAACAATGCCAAAGCTTGGGCCAATATTGAAGGAAATGTCCCAACAGGGACAGATTGAAACTGTCCAGACTATGGCAGTGTTAGAATTTGTAAGGATAGCTAGGAAGGTGATGGAAATTTACTCCTCAGCTAAAACCCCCAGATATCTGGTGTGAAAATGGCAATTGAGGAAATAAAATAGCAAGCCAAACATTATTATTATGATTACTACTACATTCTCAGTCATTTCTCTTGCTTCCTTGAATTATTATCAGAAGTGAAGTGTGTGTGTGTGTATACTGAGAAGGCAAATGTTATTAAATACAACCGACGTTTGGCACTAATTGATCAACATTTCCAAATTATGAATAATCCTTCTCGGAAAGAGAGGAAATTCTGTCAGAAATTGTCCTAAGTTCATTTTGGAAGAGCTGTCTAATGTTACTCTGATGCTTATTAAGATGTTGTCTGATGGCACTTTGGTCCAGTAGGTGGCAGGTGAGTCTCTGTAAGAATGTGGTTATGGTATATCCTATGCAAGATGTTTGGGTTTTTTTATTTACAGAAAAACATTCTCCAAGTGGGCAAGTATACTCATACACAACATTGGTCTTGTATAGGGGGTTGGAAGTTTGGGATATATTATTTTTAATTACTAGATTGCTAGTTTTAAATTTTTTTGTAGTAAATAATGAATCTGGTGTTTTTATTGACTTGTTTTATATATCTATGTATGACATTTTTTTTTTTTTTATTGCTGTGTCTTTTTTTTTTTTTTTTGTAGTTATGGTGCATTTGAGTTTGGTTAATATATATTTTATATTATTTTATTCTTTAAGAATAAATTATTTTGGATGAAGAAATGAGTTTAATTCTGGATTAGGTTATTAATGACAGCAGTTTCATATTTTTCAGGACATTCACTGCTGTAGTTTAGAAGGCAACAGTTAAAACTAGTAGACTTTTTGTATGGAGATGTAAAATAATTGCTGTTATAGTCAATATCTAGAATTTAAAAAAAAAAAAAAAAAAAAAAAAAATCAATGCTTAGTTCACAAATGAACTTTAAAATAGAATTTTTTTTCTCAGGTTCTATGATGCCATTGATGGTTTGGATGTAAATATCCATATATGTGGCATAAAATGTGTGCTTATTAATTTTATTAAATATTTTGTTTGCTAAGTTGACCATATAATAGTTTGAAAGACCAATAGGACACCCCATAATGGCAACATCATCTGGTTATAGATATTACCAAAGTGACCGTAGAAAGTGACTTGTGTTGTGGATACTAATAAAAGTTTTTTTTTTTTTTTTTTTTTTTTTTCATAGACAAGACCAAATTTTCAACATCTAAAAATGCTAAGATTTCATTCTGGGATTTGTTAGAATAAAGAATGTGTGTGTGTGTGTATTTCACACAAACAAAAATACAAACAAAAAGCTGGCTGGGTAACAAAACAAAATTTAATAAGCAAAATTTAATAAACAAAAAAAAAAAAAAAAAAAAAAATCAAGAAAACCTGTAGAGGAACAGGAAAATAAACTAACAAAATAAAGAAAACAGACTAAAAGGCACATACCAACAGTGCTCACTACCTAGGTTATTAGGATAGAGTATAAACACTTCACAGCATCACACCTCAAAAAATAGATATAGTTCAGACTACTACCCGAGTTTTATGCTCTGCAATCAGCATAAAACTTAAGTAGCAGTCTGTGTGTGTGGTGATATTATTATTCTCATGGCAGATGAAATCAGTGAAAAGAGTTCAAATTCAGTTTGTGGTTGTAGCAATGAGCTTTTATAATGAACTGATGTTCCTGATGAAGGTATGAACCCAGCTGCCCTGTGAACAAATACCTTAACTCAAAAATGTCATGGACATGCCATGATGATTGATGGAGAAGTGTGAATGTTTGAATACTTGGCCAAATCACTCTCCCATAACTACTTTACTTTCACAGAAAAAAAATCCATCATGATAGAGGCCAATCAGAAAAAAGAAATGTATTGTTTTTAACAACTTTTTATGCAAAATCTTTTATGTGGGGGTGATAACTAAATCTCTTAATATAAATTGTTAACCTCTCAAACAGTTTTACTGTTCATCTAAAAACATTTCATGTGAGAGGATTGATAACAAAAGCTAAAAATTAATCACAAACCACAACAAACTAATGATTGCTGTAAAGCTTTTATGAATCATTGTTCTAAACATTGTGATTATTTTGAATGTCATTGTAGATTCTCAAAAGGATAGAAACAATGCTTTCATCAAGTCTCAAATTCCCACTGGTCATATCTTGTGTTTTTTCTGGTAAATAGGCTTGACTGATTTGTCTGATTCCACTGACCACGCTTCTCTCTTGTCAACATTCATCATTGACCCACGCCTCTTCCTTACAAGAGTGAATTTGTTTGGAATTATTTGTGTTATCTCAGTCACACAACTTTTACATCTGCTCACATTAACTTTAAAAGTAGAAAAATGTAATTACAGTTTGAAATTCTGAGATTTATCATTACTATTATTTCCCAAATTATACTAAAAGGTATTTACTATTTTTAAATACCATTTAAGCGGATTATCAACATTCCCGAAGTGTATATTTTGTATTCAGTGTTGTCTGGTGTCTGTCTCTTTACACACAAACATATGGCATGATATTTTCTCTCTCTCTCTTTCACACATATGCAGAAGAATATGATATATCACACAAAAAAATTTTCCACTTTGTCATTTATTTTACTAATAAGTGAATATTGTTTTAATTCCATGTGCCATGTCCTTGGATATCTCAGTTTCAGTTAATTCCCCTTGATAACTCTCCAAGGTTTTATTCCCTCTGCTGTGGACAGGTATTGAACTCATGACATCCTGACATTCAGTACAGGTTCAAATCATTGACCAACCTCATGAATACAAGACAAATGTGTGAAATGAATGCAGGATAAGGAATATGTCTTCTTAAAATTGGATGCTAGTTTTAATACCTATCCCACTATTCTGACATTGAGATGGAGAATCAACTAAGTTAATTTTGTAAAGTATTAATGTTAGAGTTCTTACAGTTATTTTTAGTGATTTTTGAGTTCCCAAACTATTTTGGGCACCAAATCACTGTCCACTGAATGCTTTGTTAGATTTATTTTCACAGTAATCATTTCTTTTTATTATACTATCAAAAGTTAAGGGATATAACAACTTTCATATAGTTAGACTTACATACCAATATTGTATAAGAGAAATTGAAGGTTACGTGATATAGATTGCCCCTCACCCAACTCAACAGATTCTAATTAGCAGCAAGAGGTTTATCACATCTTCAGATTAAAATTAACTCAACTTTGGAGCTCAGTATAGGATTTCTCAATTTGGAAAATGCAACACTGAAATATATGCATTTGGATTAGTAATAAAAGCATACCAAAAGCTAAGTGAACTGCTGAAAAGTGGGAAAATTTTGTTAGAAAATAGTGCTAAATGACTATGTGATATCCATCTTATATGGTAGTGAATGTCAGAGAATCTCTCTCCACGGATAAGGAAAAAAACTAGTGGCAGCAGAAATGTGGCTCCACAGAAGGATACTGAAAATTTGATGGACAGAGCAAATATGTAACAAGGTAGTCAAAATGGCAACAGAAAGAACAACACTATGTAAAAAAAAACACAAAAAAAAACTAAAACTTCAATGAATGCCACATGAAAGCTAGAGTATAAATCAGTTGAAACTGATAATGAATCTGCTGATCCACATAATTCATTTACACTAAGTACTTCCATTTTTTTTGCTATAAAAAAAAAAAAAAAAAAAAAGAGCAAACCATGAGGAAAAAAGGCCCCAAACTTGATAAAAAACAGAATTTTATCAAAATGTTTGTTATAAAGAGGAAAGACCATAGTATTTTTTCATTATTTTATTAAATTTTTTAATCTGTTCAAAATTTTGGTTAAAAATCTTGTTGCAAAAAATACAATGATTTTGAAATTCTTCCAAAAATCAAATAATTATCAGATTTTAATGAAACTTTCAGAACTTATTCACAAATGAATCAAATTATTTTTAACATTATTATTTTTAGAAAATCTTGATAAAAATAGAATATATATATATATATATATATTACAAATGTCACTCCAACACTTAATTTCATGAAATTTCAAGAAATAAAATTAAGATTGCAAAATTTGTTTTATACGTTAAAAGCAGGACTCCTTGGAGAATGTAAAATCATGTTCTCCCCACCCCCAACCAATCAGTTACTGTTTTCCTGAAAATCTGCTCCAAATAGTGAAAAAACAAATGCAATAAAACTATGACATTATTTAATTAGACAAGCTTTTAGTTTTATAAATATATATTAAGGACATTATAGTCTTAAGAATTTTTTTCAATAAATAATGATTTTTACAACATTCTGCAAAACATTAGCATTAGGTGATATTGTTATTAAGTAAAAACTATATTTACTAATCAAAAATTAAAAGGCTGAATGCAACTCATCATGCATTAAGATTTTTAAAATAACTTATATATAAAAACTTACCCATTTTGAAAGTAATGAAAACATCAGAAAATGAGAACAATGACAATAGTGAATTTAAAGTAATCATTCTAAAATTCCTAAAATTAGACTGGGGAGAATATTTTTCACTATTTTTAAGATTACAGAGCACTTAAAAAATTACATAAAAAAGGTGCTCACCCATCATTTTCTTAAATTATGTTTTAACAAAGAAAGTCGACAGAACAACAATAAACATGTCAACACCTTAACATTTGTCATCACTCATCAGTTATTTAAACATGGCTGCTGTTGGTTAAAAATCACTGCTACTGTTCATTTAAAAAAAAAATGAATTTCTATGTTATTTTAAGCTCAAAGTAAATAATATTGTTTCAAATCAAATTAATTGTACTTTAAATCAGCTAATATTTCTCAAAGTTTCAGAAAAGTATTTTATTTTTGGAAAATTAACAGATTACAGAGAATTAAATTGTGATGATGACTAAAAACAGGCTCTAATTAGCTATTTTAGAAAAAAAAAAATCCATTCCAAACAATTGTATGAAATACACCAAAGTATTTTGCTTACTGGAAATAGTAAGTTTAATCCATTAGCTTTCAATTAAAGCTAAAATGAAATCTTATTTATAAAGGATTCATTTTGAACCTTAGATATTGCGAATTAGTGGAGGTACCTAATTTACACTATTTATCTTCAGACTATTGTCCTCATCTTTATCACAACCTTTCGGTCATTGTGCCTTCCAACCTTCATCAGGTACATATCAATCTACATCTACATGGAATTAACCAGATCATTATACACCTGATGAAAGCCATTGTGTCCACTGGCTGAAATGTTGTGATACCAGAAAGACGAGAACAATAGTCCAAATATAAATAGTGTAAATAATGATAACTCCTCATCCCAGAAACTCAGGTAGAAACCACATAATTTATGTTGAAAATATTCAAAACTTTACATTTGAAAATATTAAAGTATCACATATACCTGAGGAAGGTTACAGAACAGACCAAGAAAAAATGTAAAATGATGAAGGTACAAAGCTGCATCACCCATAGAATAAAGAGAAAAAAAAATGAATAAAATAGTAATGGTGTGAAAAGAGCGACTCAAAGACAATCGGGGGGGGAAAAAAGAAAAAAAATAGGGGGGAAAAAAAAAGAAAAGAAAATTAGCTGAGGTGAAAGGCAGAAAGATTTTAACACAACAATAACACAGATGGTGACCCAAATCCTGTGACTTGGTATTCAAAAGTTTAATTTCTCAGAATAAGAATTACACAACTTGTTTTTCAAAAGAAGAGTGGACAGAAAATGCTGAAGCATCTGAAATTAGAATTGTTTCTAACTATTGTCTGCTGCAACATCCTAAATTACACTGCTTTTTCTTTTTTTTAACCATTCTTGATTTTTAGCTTCTACCTAGAAGGAACCTGCAACAAGGTTTGGATCTAAAAATAAATCTCTTAAAAGATTTAAAGTAGAACAGATTAAAGTTATTTATATAAACTGTCTGAATGCAAACTTTTTTATCTATTTTAAAATGACAGAATTTTAAAGAGCAAACTCAAATTTGCTACATGAAGATTTAACAAATTAAAACACATGCATTCATTTTATTATACTTTGTAGATACTTCACGGTTAACAAATTGAACGGTGATGGTAATCTTGTGTCATGTAAGTTGATAGATGCCATTTGGTTTGAT